>JAGXJF010003198.1:0-166720 GCA_019208055.1 Stipa capillata | reverse complement strand
CCGGCTCATAAGAAGAACTCTATATCGCCCCCGGCCGAATCCCAAAGGGGGTCCAACCGGACCACCGCTAGAGGCGTCTACACGCCGACAGAGCGTGCCGACGGCGATCACATCAACCTTGGAGCCATTTCCAACGCGCATCGTCACCTCATCCCTTGCTAGTCTTCGTTTATTCTGCAGCTCCTGTTTCGAATTACAAATATTAGCAACCGAACCAGTATCAAATACCCAGGCACTACTACGAGTACTAGTAAGGTAAACATCAATAACATGTATATCAAATATACCTTTCTTCTTGATGTTGCCAGCCTTCAAATCTGCCAAGTACTTGGGGCAGTTACGCTTCCAGTGGCCACTCTCCTTGCAATGGAAGCACTCAGTGTCAGGTTTAGGGCCAGCCTTGGGTTTCTTCGCGGGAGTGGCAACTTTCTTGCCACCCTTCTTGAAGTTTCCCTTCTTGCCCTTCTTCTTGAAACTGGTGGTCTTATTGACCATCAACACTTGATGTTCCTTCTTGATTTCCACCTCAGCAGCTTTCAGCATCGCGAACAGTTCGGGAAGCGTCTTCTGCATGCCTTGCATATTATAGTTCATCACAAAGCTCTTGTAGCTTGGTGGCAGTGACTGGAGAACCCTGTCAATCCCCAACTGATTGGGAATGACTACACCCAACTGACTTAGGCGATCGGCGTACCCAGACATTTTGAGTACGTGCTCACTGACGGAGCTGTTCTCCTCCATCTTACAGTTAAAGAACTTCTCAGAGGCTTCATAGCTCTGCACACGGGCATGAGTCTGAAATATCACTTTCAGTTCCTCAATCATCTCATATGCCCCGTGTTTCTCAAAACGTTTTTGGAGATCAGGTTCTAAACCGTACAGAATGGCGCACTGAACTATCGTGTGGTCATCTTTGCGAGATTGATAGACATTCCTGACATCCTCAGGAGCGTCATTAGCAGGGGCCTGACCCAGCGTTGCATCAAGGACATAAGCCTTCTGTGCAGCAGTGAGGATGATCCTCAGATTGCGGTACCAGTCCGCGAAGTTGCTTCCATTGGATTTCAGTTTCTCTTTCTCTAGGAACGCATTAAAATTGAGCGACGGAGCTACGGGGCGAGCCATTGATCTACAACATATTTGCAAAGGCATTTAGACTATGTTCATGATAATTAGTTCAAATTAATCAAATTACTAATGAACTCCCACTAAACTCAACATCCCTCGAGTTGTTTAGTGATACATGATCCAAATCCACTATCCCAAGTCCGATCATCACGTGAGATGGGGTAATTTCAATGGTGAACATCACCATGTTGATCATATCATCCATATGACTCATGTTTAACCTTTCGGTTCGATGTGTTCCGAGGCCATGTCTGTACATGCTAGGCTCGTCAAGCTAACCAAAGTATTTCCGCATGTGTAAAACTGGCTTACACCCGTTGTATGTGAGCGTAGAGTTTATCACACCCGATCATCACGAGGTGCTTCAAAACGACGAACTTTCGCAACGGTGCATACTAAGGGAGAACACATTTTATCTTGATATTAGTGTGAGGGATCATCTTATAATGCTACCGCCGTACTAAGCAAAATAAGATGCATAAAAAGGATAAACATCACATGCAAGAATAATGTGACATGGTATAGCCTTTTCTTCTTTTGCGCCTTTGATCTCCATCTCCAATGCACCGGCACGATCTCCATCATCACCAGCATGACGCCTAACTCCTTGGGCGTCGCACATGATAGTCACCACCACGTGTTGCAACTACAACTATTGCTACCACTAGCGATAAAGTAATGCAATTACATGGCGTTTGGAGTTGACACGCAGGTCATACAATAAATATTAAAGACAACCATGTGGCTCCTGCCGGTTGCCGTACTCATCGACATGCAAGCCGTGAAATATTACAAAACATGATCATCTCATACATCGCATATATCACATCACATCTTGGCTATACCACATCACATGCCCCCTGCAAAAACAAGTTAGACGCCTCTACTTATTGTTTGCAAGTTTTACGTGGCTTCTAGGGGTTGTATACAAGAACCGTTCTTACCTACGCAAAGCCACAACGTGGATTCAATTATTGCTATAAACTTTTTCAAGCCTCCCGTTGCAAATTAGATTTCACTATAGCAAGAGAGACAGACACCCGCCAGCTGCTTATGCAATACAAGTTGCATGTCGAGCGCAGAACCGGTCTCATGTGCGAGGACATGTAAAGTTGGTCCGGGCCGCTTCATCTTGCTATCCCGCAAAATCCAAAGTGCACGAAAAGAGGTAGCAACAAGAGAATCAACGCCCACAATCCAATTGTGTTCTACTCGTACAAAGCATCTACGCATAGATCTAGCTCTGATACCACTGATGGGATTCGTAGCATAGAAAACAAAAATTTTCCTACGAGATGCAAACGAAAACCTAGATCCAATCTAGAAAACCAAGATCCAATCTAGAAGAAGCTTGCAACAAGAGACAGATCATATTTACATACCCTCGACGAACATGTCAACGCAGCGGAGAATTTGACCGTTGTCGATGAAGCCCGCAGCCTCCCGCAGCTAGGTTATACCTCCCAGCCGCGAGAGGGATCTTCTCGTGTTCCAATCCGATCAAGCACCGCAACGAGCGGCACCTCCAAGATGTGCACACGTACGGCTCGATGACGTCTCCTCCTTCTTGATCCAGCAAGGTGAGGTGGAGAGGTAGATGAGATCTCCAGCAGCCCGACGGTGTGGTGGTGGATGTGGTGGAGAAATTCCTGCAGGGCTTCGCCTAAGCAGCTGCGGGAGAGGAGTAGATGGGAGAGAGGGAGGGGCTGGCGGCTAGGGTTCAAGGGGGCTGCACCCAGCCCTCCCCCCTTTATATAGGCTCGATACTGTTCACGTGAACAGTACATGAACAGTAACTTGCCTCCCAAGTTCTTCCTTTTTCCTTTATCTTATCTCTCCTATTTTTAAGGGATATCGATCTTATCCATCTAGGAAGGGGGGTTACTGTTTACGTGACACTATTCACGTGTGTACTGTTCATGAAGTACCCTTGGTCCATGTGGACCCCTCCGGGATAAGTGGGCCCTACTCTAGAACCCTCCGGAACCTTCTAGAACTTCTCCGGAACTCTGCCGGAAAAATCCCGAACCTTTCCGAAACCCTAAAAATACTTTCCCATATATGAAATTGTATCTCCGGACCATTCCGGAGCTCCTCGTGACGTCCTGGATCCCATCCGAGACTCCGAACAAAATTTCGGTCTCACCATATTAATATCTCATTCTCTACCCTAGCATCAACGAACCTTAAGTGTGTGACCCTACGGGTTCGGGAATATGCGGACATGATCGAGACACCTCTCCGATCAATAATCAATAGCGGGACCATGGATGTCCATATTGATTCTCACATATTCAACGAATATCATTTATCGGTTGAACCACGATGTCGAATGTTCCATTCCTTTGTCTCACGATATTTTACTTGCCCGAGATTTGATCGTCGGTATCACCATACCTAGTTCAATCTCGTTTCCTGGTAAGTACTCTTTACTCGTTCCGTAATACAACATCCTCTGTGACTAACTCCTTAGTCCCTTGCTTGTAAGCGATATCGAATGTGCTAATACCGAGTGGGCCCAGAGAATATCTCTCCGTCACGTGGATGGACAAATCCCACTCTTGATACATGCAACCCAACAAGTACTTTCCGACATACCTGAAAGACACCTTTATGATCACCCTGTTACGGCGTGATGGTTGATGCCCTCAAAGCATTCTTCCGGTACTAGGGAGTGGCATTATCTCATGGTCGAAGGACTAGAACATTTAACATATGATAGCTGAAGCAAATAAAACTTAGTGACACGATCAAATTGCTACGCTCAACTTGGGTCTATCCATCACATCATTCTCCTAATGATATGACCTTGTTATTAATTAACAACTCATGTTCATGGTTAGGAAACCTTAACCATCAATTAATCAACAAGCTAGTGTTAGAGGATCACTAGGGACACGGTGTTGTTTATATAACCACACAAGTAATAATGTTTCCAATTAATACAATCATAGCATGGAGAATAAACTTTATCATGAACTTGAAATATGACAAATAACAACTTTATTTATTGCCTCTAGGGCATATTTCCAACATGGAGCTCACCTCCTTTTGAGACACTCTACACAACAGACTTGCCTGACTTACCGCGGCCAGTACCCTACACAAAAGTGTCCGCCAGGACCTATACAGGCAAGTGGTCGTACTGGCAAGAGCCTCACCAACAGACGAGCCAGTCGTTTCTGTGGGACCAGCCGACGTATCCTTGGGGCACACCTCCGTCATTTCTGTGGGAGCAGCCGACGTTCATGATGCCGACACCAGGTACGTCTTTACTACTGCTTCTGTAATAGAGTGCATACTTCCTACAACCTTTAACTTCTATTTTTGTGCAGGTTTTTGTGGTAGGTCTCAAGGGGGAAGAGGTTCTCAGAGCCCGTCTAAGTACTTAATCAACACTTACTTCGACCCGGCCAACAATTCTACGACAAGAAAGGGTTTTCTTACATCTTGGTCACCAATGGCCCCCACGCAGGACACCTAGCCTACTCCTCGCCAGCTAGATGAGCCCTTGTTGGGTAGAGGACGGCATATGATGGTTCCCCGTGATCCATTGACTTTCTCAGACTTTCGCAAGCTGCAACGGAGGTGGTGCGTTGAGGCGGTGCACAGGGAGGTCGAGGAAGACCTGACCAGGGAGACGGGCAGGCTTAGTGATTAGATTTCCTTTTTCATATTATGTATCTTACTTGTACTTGATTCCATGACAGACTGATTTTCTTCATTGCAAATCTAATGTTTGATTCGGTACATTAAAATCACTAAACAAGGGGTGACAACTTAATAGAAGAACCATCCGAAATAACTAACATAATATACATATTACTACTCAGGGCTTTCCCCTTCCACATACGACCTACATGAGCTTCTTCTCCTTCTCCCTTCGTGTGACGCGCCACCTCGCGCTTCCTCGCCCTCTCTACCTCACGTGCCTCCACAACTCAACGTTCCGCTTCCTTCTTTTTGTTGCGTCGCGCCTCCTGCCAACGCTTTCGCTTCTCCCCTTGCTGTGCCTCGTGCATGTGGTGCCCAGAGAAATCACGCCTCCATAACATCTCACGCCTAAGTTCTTCCTCATCGTCTTTTGATTTTGTGCTGTCTAGCCACGGTATATAGTCACAGATAGTCGGAGGAGACTACATGTAAGTTTTTAGTTAGCATTACTGATATATGAAAGAGTTGTATATCACGTAAGAAATGCAGGTATGTCTGATTTTTACGCGTGGATGATGGTTGTTGTAAAGACCCAGCTGTTGTAAGCAGATAAATGAAACCGTAGATTTTTGCTTGAAGTAAAATGGAACATTTGCATCTCATGTCATCATGTAGGCCGGTTAAAACCTGCTCGAATTCGAAAACTTTACATATATGATCAAAAGCTAATCGTGACGATATAAGGAAACTAAGGGCAATAGAATGCCTTCTCAGTATGTTCTAGGTATAAGATTGGTTTAAATCAAATCCCTACCGGTTTTAAAAAAATTTCGCTACAATTGGTCAATCAGCCCTAAATTTGGGATATTGCTTAATAGCAAAACAGTTCAAGTAATAGACTATTGTTTGATGAGGAAGAGCTTGTCCAAATATTATTATAAAATCTATACTTGGAAGTTAAATATCTTCCTGAACTCCTAACAACATTCCCTAAAATTCTAGGCAAACATTCCATGTAGCTATATTTTTGACCTAGATTGAACCATGTTTGAAACTTAGCTAAAATAAGTAAATCATTAATCTTAATTGGCACCACAAACACTAGTGATGAAACTCCTTTTAAAGCCTTGCGGTTATTGGTATATATTTTAAAATCCTGTTTTGAAATCAATTGCAAATATGAATCAGCTCGAGTTTAAAATCTAGAAAACTCCTTCCCCTAATCGGAGCAGGCTAAACCAGAGGCGGCCCATTTTTCCTCCCCGTATGGGCCAGGCCCTTTTCTCCTCGCCTCCCCGCGGTACTCCCCCTCCTCTACCTCTGCCACAGAGGGTCCACCTATCAGCTCTTCTCCCGCACGCCCGAATGGGCCTCGGCCCACTCTCCCTTCCCCCACTGCTCCGCGCTCGCCTTTCTTCCCGAGTCACGCCGCCGCGCCACTTCCTCTGCCAGGCGGGACCCGCCCGCAGAGCCTCGCTGCCGCGTGGCCGGGGCACGCGTCCGACAGCCCCGCCGGCGCCCTCGCCTTCTCTTCCCTCTCATCGACCGGTATAAAGGCCTACCTAGGGCACTCCAGTTCTCTCTCCCTCCTCGTGCGTGTTCCTTTATTATTTTCGCCGCCGAGAGCACCGGTTCCACACCTCATTTCTGACGAGGAGTCTGACGGTGCTCGGCGTCCTCACTTCACGAACGAGCACCACCGTGACCGGTGCTCCATCTCCCCGTGGCTATGCCTTCCCCAAACACCGGAACCAGCACCGCCCGGGTCCTTCCTCGCCATCTTCGCCGCCCCGAAACCGATGTCGCCACCACCGCCTTCTCCATCTCCGGCAAGGTATCACCGAGCTCCTCCTCGGCCACTCCTCCCCCTCCACTTCCCAAGCTCCCCGAGCACTCTCTCCTCCCTCCAGAGTAGCCCAACCTTCCCCTTCCTCATCCCAGAACCTCGGCGAGCTCAACCCCGCCGCCCATCTCCGGCGAAACTCAACCCGAGCCGCACCTCCCCGATGCTAGCCCAAACCCCCACGCCACCATCCCCTTTTCTTCACAAAAATGGGATTGCCACCACCTGTAGATGCTCTCTGACCTGCTAATTTGGTCCGGCGAGCATCGCCGGCAAGGGATTGCTCCCCGCTGTCAGCGGCCACCACCCCTCCCCTGTTTCTCCCCCTTCGGCCTCTTCCTTCCCAGGCCGCGGTTTCAAAGGGAACCGTATGACACATGGGGCCCATATGTAATAGAGTGGGGAGGGATAAAAGAAAAAGAAAGAGAAAAGAGTGGGGCTGGGCCCGTATGTCATGGACTGAGGGTAGAAGGGAGTTGGGTGAGAAAAGTCTTGGCCTAATTCGAATTTCAGAAAAACAACAGATTGGTTTAAAAGTGGACAAATTTTCAAAAGTCCATAACTTTTACATATGAGCTCCAAATTGAATGATTCTTTTTCTGTTAGTCTCCTTTTAATCTGTAGAACATTATGGTATACTTATTGTTCATGTTACATTGCCCCAAAATTGTGAAAATCCCATAATGCCCTTTCTCTCTATAGTTGCAATATGACTTATATGCCATTTTTAATAACTCAAATTGAAATATATGTGCTACCCGAAGTTACTTCAATTCATGCACTAACATTGGTATTTTCACCATATCCATGATACCTTGTCATAAAATTGTGAAATGTCCAAAATGCCCTCAATTACCTAATATCAAACTATACTTCTTAGGTATTCTTTTTCAAGTATACAACAAATAGCAACCTTTATACCAGGTGGTAACTTAACAAATAACCCATAATATGAATATTTGGCACCTTTTTGCAAATTCCCTCAAGTCGTTAATTTGATGCATGATCCAATAAAACCCTAATGACCATATACCCATCTTCGGAACATCATAACCTTAACCCTAGAATTCCGATTTCGATGGAACGAATTACATTAGTTGCATATAGTGTTTATCTACGTGTTAGACTGTATATCATGCATTTTTGGATTCTTATGCTTCCTGGTTTTGATTAAAGTCTTTTATTTTGCTTTATTCGGTATTTGGGATTTGCCCTTGGGTAAAACTGAGCAATGAGGAGTATTCCGAAGTCGAGTACTATTGTGACCCGGAGCAAACCCAACAAGGCAAGTCTACAAAAGCTCGCTAAGATTTCCTAATTCGTTTCATGTCATACTTGTGATTAAGTGAAATACTTAATTGTCATGTTTATGATGTTGCTATGTTATGTGATGGCAAATCAATAGCATGGTAGGCTTAATTGAATGCAAGATCAGCGAATGATCTATTAAATGGATGAATAAACTATGAAACCCTAATTGGGAGTTGTGAGAGCTGGGGTACCGTCACCTACTAATGGATCGACAGGGTGCAAACCTGATCAATGCCGGTGTCGTAGGGCTTTACCCGTCACCCACGGCGGAGTTGAATTGAGATTGGTGGGAATTCACGGTCGGCCAACCCTGTACTTACACATTCTTAATTCATCTCTCGTGTCAGGACAAGTCTTGCATGCCTTGCCTGACCACAGAACCGGTTGATCCTTGCCTGGAGCAACCATAATTAAATCGTCTTGTTTGGCAGAATGTGATTGACATGGATGAATCTTGGCTTATTTCCATACCCTGAGATTTATTGTCTAAAATCTTAATATGGATGGTTGGTATGCACCTTAATGATATTGCTTTATCGTACATGTTTATGTCATGCCAACTGATTATTGTCATCATGATTGTTAGTGTTTCTCTTATTCACATGCTATGCTGAAATTGAATTGAGATGAGCCTACAAATGTAGCTTGTAAGTACGAAAGTACTTACGGAATTCAATTCCGAAACCGTTGCAGGTGAGCCCAGTATCGGTGAGTACTACGACGTAGGAAATGTGGATTCAGATGCTTAGTCGGTGTTATCCTCTTCGGTCGTAATAATGTGGGTTGTGGTTACACTTACGGAGATGGCTAGGCTGCCATCTCGGGGTTTTAACTCTTGTGTTCATTGCTGCTGTTGAAATTCGAAGACCTGTATCCAGCCTTCGAGTTGGAAATTGTGTGATACAGAAACCCCTTCGGGCAAATGGTAACTTATGTACCCCGTTAAATCCTTCTCGGTAGAGTTTGAACTGTGATATGAAGTTGTTAATTGTGATCGTTCCATATACCATGCGTGTATGATTGAAGTATATGGAAACGATCGTAAAGGAATGATGTTTTCTCTTAGCGTTCACTCCGTGAAGTGTTCTCGGTTGAGTGACCCGCTAGCTGAGATGCAGTGCCGGCTAGGCAGGGTATGGACGGTCGTACCGGGCTTTCGAGCGACCCACTAGTCTTCGGGCTAGGTTAGGGTGTGGGTGCGACTGTCGGGCTCCTCCAACTTTCATTTTGCTTAGTGAGCTTAAGAGCAGCGTTAAGCCTTTACTGGATCAGAGAATTGTATGTGGTTTTGAGAAGTCTAATCGCTTCCGGCCGGCTTGACCAACAATGAAGGCATACGATATCGGTAAGCGTATGGTGCGTTGGTCAGGTGTCGGACCACTCTGCCTCGGTGTGCACGGCGCAGGTACCGTGCCACCAGGTCGGCTGGTTTCTCGGTCCTTGGCGATTATTCATTCCCCTACTCATATATAATTCCGGGGTCCCTGACAGTTGTACACGTAGACCTTTGCTCGCTCATTATTATATTTAGCACACATGAAGAATCTTTTTCCGAAGGTGTACGACATATCTTGGGACTTCATGAGCCTACAGAGATCTTGGCACTAACAAAGCGGAACCTCCAAACCTTCGGGCATAGAAGCCCTCACCTTCTCCTTCAGCATGCATCACAACCAGATGAAGCAATTCCTATCATATTGCAATATTAACATACTTACTATTTCCATAAAACTAAATAGAATAAAAAAAGAAAGACTTATCTCACAAGCGCGCCGCCGAACGCAAAGACTTACCTCACATGCATACCGCCGAGAGCTCTCTTACTCCTCGCCTTTCCCTCCTCCACTCCTCTCTCTCCACCTGTTACGCTGCCAAGAGCTCTCTTCCACCTTGCCTCCGAAACCCTAATGCCCTCTCTCCCTCTTCCTCCTCTCCTCTCTCTATCCTGTGCCGCTGCCAAGAGCTTTTTTTACTCCTCGCCTCCCTCCAAAACCCTAATCCCCTCTCCTCTCTCTTTCCCATGTTGCCAGCTTTATCTCTGTTCTGCTCGTGAGAGGTGGAGGACCCTTAATAGACTGGCCTGACTCCAGTCGGCCATCCGTTGGCCGACAATGATTTAGTTGGGGTCACGGGGCCGGAAAAAGGCCTATCGGCCAACTCTCAGTCGACAAAGACCCAATAGGCCAACTGTTGGCTGACTGGGCCTCGCGCCAAAACTAGTTGGGGCCCAATCGGCCAATCGTTGGCCAAATAGGCCTCGTGCCAAAAACGGTTGGGGCCCGTCGGCTAGCGACAAGGCGACTGGCTCCAGTCAGCCGATTGTTGGCTGATTGGGCTTATGTCAGCTCAGCGTTGGCCGATTTCCCATTTTCGGCTAGTAGCCGGTCGACTGAACCATATTTTTAAAATTTATGGGTTGCGTGCTCTAATTATGGAAATTATGGAAAAATATATATGTAAAAAAAGTTCATGGTCCAGGTATGGTTCTCTTGTGCTTTTGCAACAGCGGGAGTACCGTGTATTGCTGCAATGGAGCACGTAACCATTTGTTTCCTATTCCAGGGTCAGTTTGATCCTGGCGGTGCTCATTTTTTGACATGGGGTGGACAATCAGCCGTAGAAGTGAAAATACCCACGGTATGTTTAAGTTTATAGACTTTAGCTTTTCTCGTTACACCGAGGCAAGGCACACAAATCATATCTAGGCACATACTACTAAGAAAATGTGGCGCATCACAACCATGATAGTGAATTAAGTGGTAGCCATAAACACTAGCACATTATGACAAAGTACGGTAAAGCGTGACTATCATCCAAAAATGTCCTAAGTAGTTATTTCACAAATTACTATGTTACACTCCCCACTCATTTATTCTTTTATTCTGATAATAATATATTTGTATGCACCTTGGTTACTAGTCATACACCAAAATATCCGAAAGCAGTCAAACCAAACAAAACTATCATCGTTCAATTACAATACAAATAAAACTATCACACTTCCTTCAGCCGCCTTACAGTAGAAGTTTTTGCCGTCTCGCTCACCACCTTGCTACCATGCCCCTACCCCTGCCCACGGTTGGATTTCGGCAAGCCTAGCCACAACGGGCGTACAAAGTTACGAGTCCACCCACTTAGCTTCGAGTCTTATTCAAAGTGTGAAGTAAACCCTTACACTAGAAAGAAATGATTTGATGAAATGCCCAACTTAAGTTGGCATTGGATAACATGCTTTGTTATGTGTCACTGATAGGTGGGTCCAAGACCATAACGAGGCATTTTATCAGAGAACAAATTAAAATAGAGCATTTTATTAAAGGATAAATTAAAACGGACATTTTATCAAAACTTTTAAGAAAAGAGGTTTAGTTTATCTGAAGTTCTTCAATGCCACATCCCAAGCCGGCCGACTCATTCACTTCTTCGACTGGCGGGTGTCTCCCAAGCCGCAGATAGTACCGTGACCTTTGTATGGAACTCCTCCAGATCTTGCATTTGTGTTAGTACTAAAGTTTAATCACGATTAACCATCCCAAGGATCTTTAGGCCAGACACCACCTTTCCTCCTAGTGCTAAGCGCCATAGTTAATACACTAACGTGCAATTTTACGTGTTTTGGACAGGCGCTAACTTCTAAGCATACCACTAATCTCTGTTCCTTTGACCAGGAACTCGCACTCATACGCACGGACTGCACGCACGCACGCATGCATACAATTCTGTGTCAATTTCGCTGCATTTGCAATCTGCGCCTTCCTCTCCACCTCGTGTGCTAATTAGGTCGGTGTCAAGTTTGGCACACCAACTTAATTGACATCATTTCTGGGGTTACCCTAAGCCTAGCCATCTTTGTTTACTCGCTTCTCTGCTCTGCCTAACTGCATGTGTGTTACGCTGATTCGGCACCACACTCTGAGGAAAAATGAGAAACCTTATACTTGTTGCTAGGGATGTGTTGTCACCAGGATGTTTTGCTGTGCGTTGCTGTGTCGTGGCTCTGGCTGCATGGTTGCCTGTGCTGCAGTGTGAGTGTGGATCGTGGAGTAACTATAGGTTTCAGGCGAAGACTAAGGAGTAGAGCCTGGGCTCAATGCCCTCAACGTTCTGCGGTCTGTACTATCACTGCATCAATTGGCATGTAAATTGTTCGAGGGTGGCCAAAACAACAGTGGAATGTTCAGCATACTTAGCAAGAGAAGTGACCGAGGTCAAGTTAACATTTGTTCTTAATCCACTCATTTTTCTTTCCTAACATTTGTAGCTAGTTAGCTACACTAGCTACACTTAAGAACGTATGCAACTATATAAGCATACACCTGAAACATTTTACTGATGGGTTTGCAAAAACATGTAAGAACAGAAGTATTTGTTTAGTTCATATGACAGCTCAAACATTTTGGTTGGACAACTTCAGTTTCCGCTGTATTTACCAGAAAACAGGTAGGGTGGTTTCTCCCTGAACTCAACATTTCGAGTTTTAAATAGTTTTTTTTTGTTACATATTTGTTTTTAGAAGACAGTTTTGCTTTGCAATCTTGTTGAAAGTTATGAGATGTGCATGTATAGTTTATGTTGTTTACTCTCTTTTGCCCTTATTTATTTCATGCTTTTCCTTAAGCATTTAAGCATGACTAACCACACAAAATTCTCTCTAGTGTTACCCAATCACTTGATGGAAGGGTGCTATCTTAATCTATGTGCGTGGTCAAAATACGCATTATAGTAATCAATGGTGGTGCTAGTATTTTACTAGTTATACCACAAATTGTTCATTTACCTATTCTGACAACCTTGATGTTCCATCAACTAGTTACTTCAGAGTCATTATACATCAGAAAACCGCCCGTGTCTGTTCATACTCAATTTCATAGTTTCAACGAAGAATGAGGATCATCTCAATACATAGTGGTACGAATATTGCAGTTGATTGCAACACAAAAACTGCAGCCTTTATTCACGAAGAGTCAATCGGATAAATACTATAGTACATTCTGTACATATTCTCTCAATAAAAAGGAGGTCCCCTCCAAATGCCGTCTTATTAAAAAGCAAGATTCTGAAGTGTGAGAAATTGTTAGGTCACCTAGTATCCTAATTCCTATGATAGTTTGTTAGTTTACAGTTTTAAATGCTGGTTATCTGATGAAATATGGAGATCAGTTCAACGGGGAAAAAACCAAGCATTACTAGAGCAAATGAAAATAGCATAACTGACTGTCCAATGAATCCATTCTGGTACGGAGGTATAACTAATCCACCTCTAGCTTTCGTAACATTCGAATTGTCCATGTTTAGAGGTGGAAATACTAAATCAACAAGAAGGATCAATAAATTGGAGATGTGTGTTTGTCTTCTCAGCACAGCTAACAGTGGCATTATCAAGGGTCAAAAGATCAAAATATTCAAAAAAGTAAACAATTACTTCAAGAAGTTTTCCAAACGCAAAACTTTAAAATTCACAGAAGAAACAATTATTCATTTGATGCAATGAGGAAAAATGCACAGGCTAGATATTGTAGATATGAACAACGACGTGGTGCAGATCTCTTGTAAAATAGATAGATAAATCTTCATACGTATTACAGCATAGAGCAAGATAAAGCAATATCTGATTAAACCATTGCAAGGACTGCTTTAACTTGATTTTTTTTTCTCTGATCAACAGAACAATAGAGCAAAACAGGTAACTGTAAGCTTTGGCTTGCATCAGTGTAACAGATCAAAGCCTGACTTACAGAGGTACATCCTCGTCAAACAAATTCATTTTTCAGACTTGTCCTCCTCGTCACACTCCTTTTCTTCTGATATTGATTCTTCCTCATCAGTTTCAGCTTGTACTTCATTGTCTTCCTTGCTATATGGCATCCTCAAACTCTTTCGGGGATAGTACTTCTTCCGCCCAAGCTCAACAATCTTGGTAGCCTCCTCCACCCTTGATGCCTCTACCAATGCAGTCACTACATCCTGCAGCAGAGAACAATTCACTCTACACCTCGTACTACTGCTAAAGATCTCATGGCAGCACCTTACTGCACCATCAAGCTCTCCAGCATGCAAAAGGCGTGGCACAAGGGTTTCATAAGTCCCCTTATTCGGGGTATATCCATTTTTTATCAAATCATCATACAACTTCTTGGCCTCCTCTAACCTCCCGGCTTTGCAATATCCTCGAATCAGCTCGTTGTAGGACACTGTATCGGGCTTTGGCCCATCCTTCTCCATCCTCTCAACCACAGCAACTGCATCCTCAATCCTCCCTTCCGCAACCAAACCCCGCAACTTAGCATTGTAGCACTTCGTATCCGGCTCCAAATTCCTCTCCTTCATCATCTCCCAGACTGTCTCCGCGTCCTCCATGCGGCCATTGTTGTAAAACCCATTCAATAGCGTGTTGAAAGAAATAGTGTCAGGCGAAACGCCGCACTTCTCCATGAGCGCGACGGCATCGAGGGCCGCTGAGAGGTCGGGCTTCTGACACAGCGCGCGGAGTAGTATGTTGTAAGAGTATACGCTGGGGACAACAGAAGGGTGGGAGGCTGGGATCTCCTGGAACGCATTGGCGAGCGCGTCAAACTCTCCGGCTTCGGCATAGGCGGAGATGACGGCGTTGAAGGCCATGGTGGATTTATGCTGCGCCGGGAGTTCGCTGAAGGTTGCGGCGGCTTGGGATGGCATGGAGGCACGGCCGTAGAGGCGGATGAGGCGCGTGGCGAATCCCTCAGTGGAGGCATCGAGGAAGGGCTTCTGCGCGTCGAGGATAGCCTCGACGCCGTCGTGGCGGCCGAAGGAGGCGAGGCGGCTCACGGCTACTTCATACACGCGGTGCCGGTCGCGGAAGCGCGACGACACGGACGATGCGGCGATGAACTCGGAGACGAGCTTGTCAGGGTCGCGCTCCCGGAGGAGGCTCTTGAGGATCTCGCGGAGGGGCTTGTGTAGCTTGTGGCCGGCGTCCGCGTCGGAGTCAGCGTCGGTGGCGGGCGGTTTCGGCGTCAGCGCGCTCTTGATCTTGGGACTGGGCTTAGGCTTGGGTGGTTGTGTGGTCGGCGAGGAGGAGGAGAATATGCGGGAGAGGCGGTGCGCGCGGGTGGAGGCGGCGGCCGCGGCGGGGGAAGCCATGAGCGAAACGGCGGATGGGGTTTGGGGCGAGAGGAGTGAGACGGAGGGTTTTGGGGAGTGGAGACGTCCTCATAGGCGCTGTGCTGCTTAATTAGGCCGCGAACTGGTTAGCCCAGCACAGCCCAGCCCAGCCCAGCCCAACACAGCCCAACCACGACGAAAGCCCGGGACGCGCTCACAGGCCGGTCCATTGCCCGGTCACGTTGGCATCGCGCCGTCGCCCCTCCACTGTCCCGCGCCGGCAATGGACGAGCACGTCTGGCGGAACCGCGTGTCCGTCGCCCTGGTGGCCTTGGCCACCGCCGCACTGTTGCACCTGTTCCGCCACTCGTCCTTCTCCTGCCTCGCCGGCTCGCCCGCCTACTCGTCCCTCTCGCTGGCGCCCTTCCCCCGCACCTCCTGCGACGCCGCGTCCTCGACCCCGACCTCCGCCTGGCCAAGCTCCGGTCCTCCTCGCGCTGGCGCCGTCGCAATGCGTTCCTCTCCGCGGCGATGTTCCCCCCCGCTTTGCCGGATGCGCCTCCTCGGCGGCGCCTCCCGCGTCCTCTGCAGCGCCGCCGGCGCGGGGCAGGCAGTCGACGCGCTCCACGTGGCCGGCGTGCAGGACGTCACCGGCGTTGATCTCGTGGACTTCCCTTCCCTCGTACGCCGCGCGGGCCCGCAGAACCTCCCGTTCTTCGATGACGCTTTCGACCTCGTGTTCTCCGACGACCCTTTGGCGTTCACCGGGGCGCTCTTCCCGTCCCGGTACGCGGCTGAGATAGAGCGCACCGTCCGCCATGGTGGCGCAATTGCCCTCGTCGTCGATCGGCACGTCGATCTCTCCATCGTCGCCTCCCTCTTCAAGAAGTCAAGCCTCGCGGAGGTGAGGAATGCTACCTTGGATGGCTCCGCGGCCAGCATAGTAATCTTGAGAAATAATGGTGCCAATACGAGCCCCCATTGATTCATTCACCATTCTATTCAGGCAGTGTTAATATTGGTTTTTTTTTGATTCATTCGTTCGAATTTTGGATAATGTGTAGGATATCGAAGAGAATTGTAAGATTGCTTAGTGAGCTCGTCGTTTTGATGTTTCAGTAAAGTTGAGCAAAGACGGTTACCTCGATTTGTGATCAGATTTTCCTATTATGTGATTCACGATAGAGAGTAAAATAGTGGTCATTGAATTTGTCGTCGGCTTTTCTTATTTTAATCACTGTACTTCAAAAATATAAATTACAGTCATTAAGATTGCTAATGGGGTCTAATATGATCGTTAGTTCCTTTCCTCATTGACACGAGTCAACATGATCATATGGCCCATTTGTCATTGTCTCTCATTCTAGTTTTTCCTTTAAGAACACAGATGCTTTGAAGACCACCTTACCTGTGCTGGCACCCCCGTCCGCCACGAAAGGAGGTGCGGGCACGTCGCACTCTCAACCCACGTTGCCTCTGCCCGCCACGCTAACATCAAGCCCGCCGACGCAGCCAGCGCTCCTCGCAGCCTTCCTCGACCATGCCGACCCGTCCTCGCATCTGCACTTCCCCTTGGCCACCTCCTCCTGCTTTCACCCGGGAATCTCGTGCGGCGCGGGCGGCCAGATCACCCACCTCGTCCTCGAGTAGGCCGGCTTCAATGGCACGCTCCCGCTCGCCACGCTCTCGGGACTCGCCGAGCTTCGCGTGCTCAGCCTCAAGTCCAACTCGCTCCACGGACCCATCCCCGACCTCTCGGCGCTCGCCAACCTCAAGGCACTCTTCCTCGACGGCAACGGCTTCTCCGATCGACCTCTCCAGGAACAAGCTCTCAGGCGTGCTGCCGCCCGGCGTTGAGGCCGCGTTCCTCCATCCCACGTCCGTGCGACTCGACGTCAACCACTTCAACAGCTCCGTCCCGAACCAGTCATCGCTCAAATTACTGAACGTCCTTCTCCGGGCCCGTGCCGGTCACCGCCCCAATGGCGCTGATGGGCACCACCGCGTTCGCCAAGAATCTAGGTCTCTGTGGCGAGGTCGTCCGCCGCGAGTGCCGTGGGTCCCACCTCCTCTTCTTCCATGGCCGTGGCAACAGCGGCTCGTCCGCTCCCACGGTGCAGAACACCACAACCACCGACGACGACCTGCAACGCGAGAGCTTCAGCTTGTCGGATTCGTCCTAGTCACGCGCGCACAAGGTGATAAGAAGGATCGCAATGGCTGTTGCGGTAGCCGCCGGGGCGTTCTTGGCAGTGCTTCTTGTTTGCAGCACGATTGCGAGGGGTAAGAAGGGGAGATGGCCGAGCTCGGTGGCTTACCCGAGCCCCAAGAAGAGCGCAGCCGCGTCATAGGTGAGCATGAATTGGATAATGCTGACATTGGCTATGTGGAGTGCGTGTCGGATGAGGAGATGGCGGTGATGACGATGCTGAAGGAGAAGGCGCGTCGGCTGGGGCGGAGCAGCTGCCTAACGTTCTGCGCGGGCGAGGCCGCATACTACAGTCTCGAGTAGCTGATGCGCGCGTCGGCAGAGGTGCTTGGCCACGGGAGCGTGTGCACGACGTATAAGACGGTGCTCGACGGCCGGCTCGTGGTCATTGTGAAGAGGCTGGACGCGGCCAAGATTGGCCCGGCGGCTTCGGAAGCAGAGGCGGTCGAACTCAGAACATGGGTGTGGTTGGGCGGCTACGGCATCTAAACCTCGTGCCCCTGTGGGCATTCTTCCAGGTGAAGGAGGAGCGGCTGCTGGTGTATGACTACCAGCCCAATGGCAGCCTCTACTCTCTCATCCACAGTAAGCTCGTGTGCTTGACATGTTCTTCCCTTGGGATCTGATGGTGATAGTTACTTATTTACTTACCTCCTTAGTGGAGTAGCATAGAATCATAACTATATTATAAAAGGGTGTTGGTAGTGATAGTAGTTCGTCCACACCTTTTACCTCTGTTTTCCGCTTCCTTAAAAACTCTCTAAAACACAATCAGTTATATATTTCCGTAGTAAAACACAAATATTTAGCTAGTAGACTAAAAATTCTTCATCCTAACACAACAGTATTGTGAAATTCAAAAGATATGGGCACATAAAAATTTGGTAGCAGAATGGTGTTTACCATGGCGACGATCTGCTCACTAACAAGTGGGTCTCACAGTCATGTTAACCCGTGTAAATGTTGACCCAAGATAAATATGGTAGTGCAAATGTAGAGGAAGTGAGTAAGACCTTTAATAATCTTAATGCCTATAATTTATATTTTTAAAAATATAGTGACCAAATATGTATAACAGACAAATTAGGTGACTATAAGTGTATTTTACTCTTTACAATTTGTTCTCTGCTATTTTGCCAGAGTCAATCTTACTACCTCGAATAATGTCCACTAGGACGTATGAATTGAAATGATCCAGGCAGTAACAGTGTGTGCTTCACTGTGGTTTACAACCTCCAAATGAGAATTAGAACCTGAAAACAATATGGTTAAGCAGCAGAGAAGTGGAAAAATTATCTCGCTTCTCTTAATTTGCTTCTCTGCATGGCAAGGTCATGTCTAATTTCACAAGTGAAAATTCCCTCCCTCTTCATCGATTTGCTTGTCTCTTGGTCTTTTGATTACGCTAAAGTGTGGTACTTTCATCCTCTCACTCATGTGTCACCATTAGTTTTACTGTATCATTTGTCTTTGAGAAATCTTTAATGTTTGATAGCTTTCAGCTCCTTCATCTGATCTTTCAGATAATCAATAACCAGTAGCTACTCGGAATTCAGTATTAGCCTGGTCAACTCAACTCCAGATAATGATTGTTCTAGTATTTTTACTCGTTACTTCGTTATTGAGGAGTCTAGGATATGCTACAGAAGTAATTTATCCAATCGTTTGCAGCTGGACAGTGATTGATCTGCAATAGTTGCTGGTTTCAGACACTATATGGACCGCGTGCAGATAACACTAGTATAGAAATCCATATCCGAGGCGGTTGAAATAGCACATCCGAGGCGGTTATAGCAACCGCCTCGACGGAGTGGTTGCGGATATGGGGGCATGCATCGGAGGCGGTTATGCATCCGCCTCGGATTAGACTTATCCGAGGCGGTTGAAACGCGGCAAACGCCACGGATAGTAGTAATCGGAGGCGGTTACATTTTATTAACCGCCTTGGATATCTCCTTATCCGAGGCAGTCAGAATAATTTAACCGCCTCCGATAAGGAGTTATCCGAGGCGGTCAGAATAATTTAATCGCCTCGGATAAGTTGTTATCCGAGGCAGTCAGAATAACGTAACCGCATCGGATAACTCTCTTATCCGAGGCAGTGAAGATAGTTTAACCGCCTCCATTAGAGATATCCGAGGCGGTTGTTAAGTTGCAACCGCCTCGGATATGGTTTTAAACAGGCATTATTTACCCTGATTTACTAGCCTCCCTGAAAAAGCAAACAGTTCATATGAATTTTCTATAGCACAGCACGTCCACAACAGATTTATATAGCACACTATTCAATCATTCATTCTCGCATCAATCACAAGACATAAACTTCAGACATTCACATACATACACATATAAGTAATATTACAAAACTTGTTCATTTGTGACATATACTCAATTCACATCCATGATATTGATCAAATTCAAAAAAGTAAACATCTTCACATGAATAGAACCACTCGCTGCAGCCTCCGTACACGATAGTTGTTGATAAAAAAGTCTCATTTGTTAAATAGTGACATTCATAAGAAGCGACTCTTGTATCTAGGAACGGCCTGTTCGACATATCGAGATAATGGTCATGAAGCGTCCGGCAGGCTACGCCCAGGTTCACGTCAGTGTCAACCATAGGTTGTCCCGCCACGTGCTGGCGAGCTACCTCCGCTAAAGGATACTCCACATCAGCCGCCTGTTTTGAAGAAGATTTCTTGGCTTTGTATACTTTCAGCTTGGATGTGGCCCCTTGACTCTTCGTTGGAACACGGCTTGGCCGTGAGCTCTCCACTGGTGGTAGTGCCAAGAGTTGAGGGGATAGCGAACAACGTGGAAGCTCGACATGTGGCAGGCTCGGCAGTGGCTGAGGAAGGACGAGCTACCTCGAAACCTCCGGCGGAGATCGAGCAACCACCGGTGAAAAGCTGAGCATCCCTTGATCCGGCGAGCATGGAGGAACGGATGGTGCGCTCGGTGCTGATTCCAGGACTATGTCCTTCTTCGGCCACTGGACGAATGATCCGACCGCGTCGATTAGCAACTGCATCTCATCAGATTCTCGTGCGTTCGGCAAGGGACAGTTTGCGAAGGTCTGGTTGATTGACTCGACCTGCACTCGCGCGAAGCTGGCGTTAACGGGATACCGTGTATCACCGTTCCAGGAGCAGATGGCCAGACCTAACCGTACGCGGCGTCCATCGAGAAGTTCGTCGTAGCGAACTGTATCTGTATCTTGCACCTTGTCGGACCCCCAATCTGGTCGACGGGAGAACAATCCTCGGCACCCGAGGTGCAGCTACTGCGGCGGGCACCCGGGCTAATTGCGACTGGCGCCCTGTCCTGCAGGTACTGTGCTGAAAGCCTCTCCTCCATCGCCCTCATTCTCTCCTCAAACTGCGCCTCAAGGGACGACTGTATCTCCGCTTTCATCTGCTCGGCTCTTGCTCGCTTCCTCTGCCGACGTGCCTCCTGCGTGTCCCCGGTGAAGGCTTTACTCCATGTTGCGAGATTACCGAAACCCCTGGTGCGTCCATACGGCTCTCTGGTGCCGATGGCCTCGGAGAGTATGTCTTTCTCCCGACTTGGCACAAACGAGCCTTGAGATGCCTGCTCATTAAGCCCCACCATCCTCTGATAGACCTCCTCGTCTCCAGGGTTTCTCCAGACGCGTTGACCACGAGGATCCACCTTCGTCCTCGCCCTGCACCAGTCCCAGATTTGGCTGTCGCTGAAATCCGAGAACACCGGCTGCTGACCGTGCTTCTCCGCTTCCTCGTCCTCCTTCGCCCACTTCTTCTTAGCACCGACGTACCCTAAGGTGCCGAGAAAATGCGGGTGCTTGTTCCTCCTGGCTAGCTCTTGCCCCTTCTGGCTATCTGCCTGGAACTCTTCGGACGACTTCAGGGCGCAGAACTCCGCCCAATCTTCTTCGGAGACATCCGGGTATGCCTGGCAAGGTGACTTCTCTTGCTTCAGATAGTCTCTCACCAGTCTGTGCTTGAAATTCCTCTAGCACTTCCCAGCCGTCAATATGGTAGCTCGGTAAAATTCGGCTTCGACCACTTCCGGGTACATGAAGGAGCCCTTCACTTCCTCGAACAGGGATCTCCGCTCCTCCCGTGTCAGCTCACCCTAATCGGCGAGGGTGATCCTAACCCTAGAACGGGCGACCACTCCGCATAACGTCCTCCACTTCTTCCGGGTTTCTTCCGGCTCAGGAACTCCAGTCACCGGATCCAAGCTCTGAACTACCCATCTGCCCTTCGGCCGACCCGATGGCTTCCTTGGTTTGCGAGAAGCCTTTCCTGACGATGTCGACGGTCTTGGCGACCCCGATGGCGATACCGTAGGGGAGGACGACCGGGAGTTCGTCTCCATTCTAGTAGCATCAGCATAACCAATTCAACATGACAAATACGGAAAGGCAAATGATTGCTTGACTACCACATGGCATATATATATATATATAAGAAGTTCATTCCTTTGGTAATTTATAGGTTTGCTACGGTGAAAAGATTAAATTGACCTACTCTCTAGATTCTACTAACTAATTACTTGGAAGAGTACGGGGATTCAACATGTACCAACTTAAGCAAAGGTAACCTAGTCGTCAAGGTCTAAATTGAGTAGCTGCTTGAGTGACTGTCACTCAAGCAGCTACTCAATTTAGACCTTGACGACCAGAGTCATATGACCTTGATGTAGTTGGTTGTGAGATGAGATAGTGTCCAAGTAAAGTAGGAAAATTCCAATGTCTACCAATTTAAAACCAAAAATTTAGTTTCTCTAAACTTTGCATCCTCATGTTACAATGTCTTCATAGTTTTGACTTTTAAATTCTCCCAACGTTGCAGTTTAAACAGATCCTCTACTACTGAAGTGTACAAAGGACAAAGTACCTTCTAAGCTTTTGAGGAAACCTCACGTGAAATGCATTAGTTAAATGATATTCCTGATGTCCGAGCAACATAGGTAGTAGGAGCTCCAGAAGAATCTAAGGGTAGAACCTTTTTTTTTGACGGTCGGCGCAACACAATTTCTGAGCGTTTAGTACGAACTGCTAAATGCTAACTATTCTACTTAATTCTCCACTCCAGGTTTATTACGACAATGTACAAAAAAATATTCAGTGTACAAGTGTTTATTTGAAACATACTTAGTTGGTTGAAATTAATTGGAGCATTCATACATCACATAGATTCGTGGAAATTCATATTAAAACAAATATTTGAAAAACATAAAAGAAAGGAAACATTTAGGGTGTTTGAGAGATTGGACAGTGGATATTTAAATTTTTGATCCTACCTCTGAATCAACCTAATTATTGTTTGAGGAATATGATGAGTTAGTCCACCACCACCTCATTTCTGATAAACACAAGCCTAGAACCTTCGATGAATTAAGTTGAGTGATCTAATTTTTACGCGGTGATTGGATTCTTGCTTGTGTAAGTATGATACAGAATCTTCAAGAACAGTACCTCTTGCCGGTTTGTCAGATAAAAATAGCATAAATGGATGTTTACAGAAACGGCAAAGAGATGAAATGGCATAATCTAGAGCAACTCAACATATCTTTAACTTTCATTCTTGTGCGTGTACTTCTACCTATTGCTTGGACAAAGAAATCCTACCTTGCGGTTCTAGGAGGAGGAGAGGCCGGCGGTGGTGGTCGGGGAGGAGCTCGGGGGAAGCCGCCGCTCGGGCCGGGGAAGCCGCCGCTCAGGGGAGGAGCCCGGGGTGCTCCGGGGAGGCGGCCGCGTTGCTCGGGGTCGGAGGCGGCGGTGCTCGAGGGCGGCGGTGCTCGGTGGAGGCAGCGCTGGACGGGGGCGACGGCGCTAGGGTCGGAGGCGAGGGCGCTGGTGAATGCTTGGAGTTAGTGCGCGCGGGTGAAGGCAGTTTGAGTTTTTTATAAGGGACATATCGGAGGCGGTTAAACCGATCTGACCGCCTCCAATTACGAATAAAGGAGGCGGTTACGTGGATCTGACCGCCTCGGATATATACATATCGGAGGCGGTTACGTCGATCTGACCGCCTCGGATACGTATAGATATCGAAGGCGGTTACTTTCATCTGACCGCCTCGGATATATATATATCGGAGGCGGTTACTATTATCTGACCGCCTCGAATATATATATATCGGAGGCGGTTTTTTAGATATAATCGCCTCGGATATGGATAAAGGAGGCGGTTGGTATATTCTAACCGCCTCGGATAGGTTTGCTAAACTTTCTACACAATTCAATTCACAGTTTCAGAATTGATAGCAAACAGATATAAAGATCACAAATACAATACCAATATAACATCACATATACATTCATAGCACACAGATATCAAAAATATAAATACATCACCATTTGCACATACATGTTTCTTGCATGTTCAAACCAACAAAATCAACACTTCCTCAAAAAATATCTTGAACATCTCAAAGGATTGCATTGCTTCAAAGGTTTGCACAACTCTACAACCTTTACCATGAACATCCCACATATATATATCACCATCCTACAACCTTTGCATGTTTCAACCAACAAAATCAGCACTTCTCAAGTTATCTTTGCTTCCTCATCCTTTTCTTCCTGCGAGGCATTCCCTCTTTGAACTCTAGTCCTTCTTGATGATCTTGACGTGCGTACATCGCTTCGTTTGGTTCATCGGTAATCTGGTCTCTAATGCTATGTTGCATCGGAGGTGCATCTTCAAAGACCTTGTATTCGTCCTCATCCACCACTCCCTGAACTCCCACAATCTTCCTTTTACTCTGTAGGGCAATATGAAGATTTTTCTTCGCCGGGTCGGTCACATAAAACACTTGGTGAGCTTGATTGGCTAGAATGAAGGGGTCATCTTTGAATCCAACACGTTGGAGGTTTACTGTTGTGAAGCCGTACTTATCGACCTTCGTAGATTGCAGATTGACCCAACGGCAACAGAATAATGGGAATTTGAAGTACACATAGTCCAACTCCCAAATATCCTCGATGAACCCGTAGTACCAGCTCCGTTTACCGCTCATGTCAGAAGCCTCTATGCGGACCCCACTATTTTGAAATGTGCTTTTGTTATCTTGATCTCTAGTGTAGAATGTGTATCCGTTAATGTCATATCCTTGCCAAGTGACGACTTCGAATGTTGGGCCCTTCGCGTACCAGGTTAGAATGTCGCTAGAGGCACCTAAACGAAGACGCTCCTTGAACCACTTGTTGAATTTTTTGTTATGCTCTCTCGTCCTCCACGCATCGGTTCTATCTGGATACTCCCGCCTTAACTTTGCCCTGTGCTCGTCCATGTACAGAGCAATGGCGGTCGTGTGTTGCAGCACTGTGAAATGGGCGACAGCTTGACCAGGTTGATCGGCCGTTATTGATTTCTTTCCCATGGTCCCAACACCATCAAGCCTGCCTTCGTGCCGAGAGCGTGGAATGCCAATTGGTTGGTTCGACTCCATGTAGTCAACACAGAACTCGACCACCTCCTCCGCAGCGTAACCTTCGACAATGCTTCCCTCCGGTCGATACCTGTTTCGCACGTAGTGCTTCAAGATTCCCATGAATCTTTCGAACGGGTACATACTCCGAAGGAAGACGGGCCCGCACATCTTGATTTCGTGGACGATGTGGGCGATGAGATGCACCATTATATCGAAGAAAGAGGGGGGGGAAATACATCTCTAGCTGACAAATAGTCTCCGCCGCCGCTAACTCCAGATCATCTAGTTCGAACACGTCCATCATCTTCTGTGAGATCTTGTTGAAGAAGAAGCAGAGGTTGGTGATTGATTCTCGGACGTTAGGTGGCAGAATATTCCTGATTGCAATTGGGAACATTTGTGTCATCATGACATGGCAGTCATGAGACTTCATGCCGATTAGTTTCAAGTCCTGCATCGAGACGAGCCTCTTGATGTTGGCGGAGTAGCCCGACGGAACCTTCACGCTGTGCAAGAAGTTGCAAAACTCGGTTCTCTCAGCCTTGGATAAAGTGTAACAGGCAGGGGGGATGTATGTCTTCCCGTTAGGCAGTAGTACAGGCGCCAGCTCTGGCCTGATTCCCATGTCAACCATGTCAAGTCGGGCCTTGACGCCATCCTTCGTCTTGTCCTTCATGTTTAGCAGTAGACCCAGCACGCTGTCACAGACATTCTTCTCTATGTGCATCACATCGATGCAGTGCCGGACGTCTAGATCCTTCCAGTACGGTAGGTCCCAGAATACCGATCGCTTCTTCCAGTACGCGGACTCATCTGCGGCCTTCTTTTTCCAACCCTTTCCCAGCACGACGTCGACATCATTAACCTTCTTGAAAACCTCTGCACCGCTTATTGGCCTTGGGTTCGCATCGTTCTCCGTTCTCCCGTTGAACTGTGACTTCCATCTCCGGTAATGGTGCCTTACAGGCAGGAACCGCCGGTGACCCATGTACACGACTTTCCCGTAATTCTTTAGACTTAGGCTCACGGTATTCTCCATGCATATGACACAACCTTTGTGTCCTTTCACCGTCTGACCGGAGGTGTTGCCGAGAGCGGGAAAGTCTTGGATTGTGCAGAACAGCATGGCCCGTAGAGTGAAGTATTCTCTTTTGTCCGCATTCCATACCTGCACTCCTATGTTCCATAGTGTTTCTAGATCATCCATCAACGGTTGGAAATACACATCGATGTCGTTACCAGGTTGCTTAGGCCCTTCGATAAGTACGGACATCATAATATACTTCCGTTTCATACAAAGCCAGGGAGGTAGGTTGTACATACTGAGAAGTACGGGCCAGGTGCTATGTCGGCTGCTCATGTTGCCAAATGGATTTATTCCATCCGTACTCAGCGCAAACCTTACGTTCCTACTTTCCGCAGCGAATCGGGGATACTTCCTATCGATGTTTCTCCACTGGATAGCATCGGCAGGTTGTCTGAGCTTTCCATCGGACGTCTTCCGCTCCTCCTCATGTCAGCGAAACAGTTTTGCTTCCTTCGGGTTTGCAAAAAAACGCTTCAGGCGCGGGATTACAGGCAGGTACCAAGCAACCTTCGCAGGAGTCCCCTTCGTCGCCTCGACGAATTTGTCAGCTCCTTCTACTCCAATCTTACCCTTGTACCGAGAAGTCTTGCACACAGGGCATGAATGTAGCTTCGCAAACTCTTTCCGGTATAGGATACAGTCGTTCCAACATGCATGTATCTTTTCAACTTCCAGTCCCAACGGACAAAGCACCTTCCTCGCTCTGTATGTGTTTATGGGTAACTCATTCCCCTCCGGAAGCATGTCACCTAGGAGGCCCAACAACTCGTTGAAACTCTTGTCGGACCAGCTGTTGCTCGCCTTCAGCTTCAATAGTTCAAGCACGGCATATAACAAAGTGAACTTAGCCTTGCATCCTGCGAATAGCGGTTTCTCCGAGGCCCCCATCAAGCCTAGGAATTGTTCGTACTCTCCTTCGGTTTCGTGCCCTTCTAAATCACGCAGCATCTGTTCCAGCTCAGGCATTGAGTCGGGATCATCGGACCTCTCTTGGTGCGAATCACAACCGATATCAAATGGCATATCGGTTGCTTCTTCATCGGCACAGATATCATTATCTGATACTACGGCTTCATCTTCACCGTGCTTGATCCAAGTTGAATACCCTTCCATAAAACTTCTCTTGAAGATGTGGTACTCAATATGATGGAGCTCGAAAGTCCTTACGTTACCACAGTCTACGCATGGACAATACGTGTCAGCTCTGCCCTCTTTCAATATGTCCGCCTTGGCAGCTGCCATAAATGCTCTCACTCCATCTCTATACACCTCTGTGTTGCGAGCTCCGTACATCCACGATCGATCCATCTAAGCCGTGCATGTGAAAAGTTGAAATTTTAGTTCAAAATATGAAGTGCATCGACTTCGTGACATTAGTTTATCATTACTTCAATTACTAACCTAACTGAATTATCAAAATAATTACTAACCCGCTTAACTAACTAATATAAATAACTAACCGTACTAATTGACTAATATAACTAAGCTATATGCGTCGACTCTCTTCAATTACTAATGTATAACTAACCAAATTAGCACTTCTTGCATATGAAAATTAAATAAGCCACAAAAATAAATCCATCATTAATTATTTTTCTTTTTACCCACAAAATTTCTTAAACATTTCAATACCTTAACACATCTTGCAATGCATTGAACCATACGATAATTCAAACATCTCTATCGATCTAATTATGATCATATAATTTGTATATTCTCAATGTCCAATAAACAAAGCAAAATCACCAAATTATTGGATGAATTGAATCAAAAACTATGCACTAACCTTTGGTAAGCAACAAAGAAGTATTATCTCCAACTATACTCTTCCAAATGTAACTTCTCCACCGAAGAATCGCCAGAAAACAGCTCAAAAAATGGCCAGCAAATCGCCACATTCAAGACATATCTACCTACTGGTCGTCTGTCTGCTCGCGCAGCACAATTAATACTGTGAATCATATTGGAGGCGGTTAAATCCATATAACCGCCTCGGATATTACATATATGGAGGCGGTTATATATCAGAAATCGCCTCGGATATGAACCAACATATCCGAGGCGGTTGACAATATATAATTGCCACGGATAACGACCACATCCGAGGCGGTTACTTATTTATGACCGTCTTTGGAGACGGTCATAAATAAGTAACCGCCTTGGATGTGGTCGTTATCCGTGGCGGTTGTTCCCGGACTCGTTATCCGAGGCGGTTTTTACGTACTAACCGCTTCCGACGTTTCTTATTCGTGGCGCTTCTACTTAACCGCCTCGGATAAGGCGCCTCGTATAAATGATTCTGTAGTAGTGTAATCTCGCTTTCTTGCAATAAGTTTACGAAATAAAAGGGAACATATGTGACAAATGCTGCACATGATCTTATGTTAGCGTATATGTTTTCTACATGCAAATGTGTAGCATCTCTATTAGCTCTTTGGTCATTGGTAGCTGAACCAACTGATCCTACTGATATTGCTGTCGTTGTCAAAAGTAACTTAGAGAGAGGTGCTTGTTGGGCACAAGTGGATTGTTAAAAGCGTTGTGTAAGTAAAATGATGTGAACAACGACCACACTGCTGGACATCGAGCAGTAACACAAGTGAGGTGATGATGTTTTTAACTGATTCGACCTCAACAAGGTGTAATGCATTCAGGGGCATGACTAGGCTTCTCGGATCTGTGTTGAGGATGGAGTTATCGAACAACAGACAAACCTTAGCTTAGAGCTCTCTCGATCGAGAGAACGAGCCATCGGGCATGAGAAAGATCTCCCCAAGAAAACTAGTCAAGCCTAGAGGCGGTGAGAGCTCTTTAGATCTATGTCGATGACGGAGTCGTCAAGCAACGGACAGGTCTTAACTTAGAATTCTCTCGAGCCAAGGGAATGAGCCGTGGGGCAGAGAGAGAGAGAGAGAGAGAGATCTCTGAGAAAACTCGTCATGCTTAGAGGGGGAAGGAAACTCTTATTCCTCAAGAGAGACCATTTATAAGTGATCTATGAGATGTCCTTTATAGGCTCAATGTAATGTATAAATGACCCACATTGTCATTCATGTGAGGATAAGATAAAAATATTTTAGACTAATTTAGTCTATGTTCTTGGTCTATGAGAAAGAGGAGATATTGATCTATAGTTTATGGTAGATCATAGGTGTTGGTTGGATTTCCTTGGAATTTTTCTATTTTCTTGTATTTCTTGCTTCTCGTTTATATTGTTTGAGAGGATAGAAATAGCGGCTCTTTAGTTGATGCTTATTTTATTCCTCTTGACCATTCCTCTTGACCGACGAGCGTGAAGTGGCGATCGTTGGTAAAAGAAAAATAATCTGATGCTTTTAATAAAAACCTTCGTTTATAAGATCATGGAATCTGCCATAGTAAAGCAAATGGACGTAATAAATTTTATTTCTCTATTTAATGGTAAAGACACCTGCTATGTCTAAAGAGCAAGATGGGCCAAGAATCCAAATTGTGATCCTGGTTTCTATCCTCCTTAGACCAGTGATCAAACACGGGTTTGGCCCTTTTCTTTTTAATGTGATCGATTTGAATGACCAATTGGCGGGGCTCTAGCCCATGGAGGGAAAAAGATAACAGAAAAGGAAACAGGGGTACAACATGGCCCAACCGGTATCTCTTGATCTGCTAGGATACTAGGCTGATTTTGGCGTTCTGGCCCAAGCGCGGCCGATGCAACAGACCTTAGATCCGACGGTCGAAGATCATTTGATCAGTTGGTTTCGAGCGGAGTCGAGAGGAATGGGCACCGGTGCCCTATCCCCCTCGCCATCCCAAATTTTGGCGAAAACAACCAAAACGACTCTCTAGGAGCATCTGCGACAGCTCCCTAAATTTCATTCCCTATATTCCCATATAGGGAGCTTCCCGAAAAGACTCATTTCATATATCTCTTTACACTCCAGCAGTTTCTTTAAATTTCACTCCCTATATCCCACCATCCTATATTTTATGATATCCTATTTTCAACCGCTATTTTTTGTAACAGATATATTTTTAACATCACTTTTTCTCAACGGCTATTTTTTTGAACGGCTAATTTTCAACGAAAATATCCGTGACAACTATATTGTTAAACAGCCATCATGAACAAAGAATGATATACTGCAGCTAATCTACTCCAAATTCTCACAAATTCAAAATCCCCCATATGAAGGACAGAGTAGAGCAGGAGATATTGCAATATTTTTAACCAACCGAGGCAATGACATCAAGAAAGGGCTTACACGGATTGTTCAATTAAAGACTTCTCACATGACATTAACAACAAGATACAGAAAATAGTTCTAACTACGAATTGATGCTTGAGGCACAGCTGACAGTCCATGCTCATCCTCCTGTACCAGATAACACAAGCACAAGGCGTCCTTTAGTACCGGCTCAAGCCAAGCAAACTTCAAGTCGATTTGGTTGAATGGTTCATGGAAATTCATGCAACATTGTCCTACAATGAGTTTAAGAGAAAGCCTATGAATATGGCACCATAAAAGAAAATGGACAATATTTGGTACATGCGAATGAAATACATATAATTACTATAGCTGTTTGACGCTCACTTACTGGTCTATGAAATCAACAGTCACACCAAATGCAGAAGCTGCTTATACCTTCTGGCCAACCCTTACAAAGTACAAGGACTTAACAAGATGAGCTTGACGCACTTCACTTTCATCCAAAATTTCTTCAGCATCAACAATTCTTCATATACAAAATAAGGTTTACTTTAGACAAACCAAGCCAGTACTTATCAATCTTGCCAACAATGGAAATATTATACACAAAATAAGTGACAAGAGCATTGTGGAATAAGAAACAAGCAGAATTTTATAATCATAAAAGAACATGTTTTGGTGACTTAAACCTTCAGGAATACCCTATTTATATTTTTAGTGAAGTAATTATTAACTTCTTGTTCTCATCCAGATCTTCATGTCACACTAAACTAATGCCACTTCTCCTTAACACTGACCAGTAAACATAAATCCCAAACTATCCTCCAATGGAGGTAGTCCTTAGCACGTGGTAAAGAGAAAATAGCAGAATTACGTTGCTTAGAATTGCTCTGTGATAGTAACACTGTATCGATTCATCGCAGTTTTAAAGAAACATTGTATCCGTCACGGTTATCTCAATCGATCCCCTCAATGCTGCCAAATAAAATTGATCCCTTCAATAACATCCCTCCATCCATTATATCTAAATCCTGTGAATTCAGAGGAAGTTGTTCACATATTTTTAGTAGTAGCAGTCAAAATTGGAGTCAGACAGAGAACAAACAAAATAAATGTCTCACTTCATTAGTAAAGGGAAACCATGAAGGATTGAATGCAGCTCACTTCATTAGTGATTCTAGAACTATGATGAGGAGGAATATCTCCTCAGATTTCACCGTTAATCATCCTTCCTATTCCCTCTGTCAGAGAAGGACAGGAAATTAAGTTTTCCCAGTATGAATCAACGATTAGCATAGATGTAGACTAGAAATACATACTGGAATAAAAAGTGGGAGTCCCACCTAATGCATTGCCTCAGGGTACCGTCCCTACGCCTACAGGGCTACGGTGCTAGGCAGCTCGGGTGGATCGGCATCAAGCGTGATGTTGACACGTCGAACACGTCGAGCCTGCGCAACCGCGCGTGGCGATGCTCGCGGCACGCAGCAGGTCCTACACGGTGGGGACGACACGGACAAGGTCGGCGACCTCCGCCTCGACGAGCTCCTCCCGTGTCTTGGCGTCGCTCTTAATGATGACACTGTGGATGCTGATCCACACAAGGTCTGACAACAATTGCCGGAACACGGACTGCACCTTCTCTTGCACCACAGCTGTGGCCGTCGGAATACGGTCGAAGACCTCGCTGCCCTCACAGATCTGAGCAGATCCAGTCCTAGGGACGACCGAGGAGGGCACGCTCAATCCGGTCCTAGGGGATGACCTCGCTGTCGATGCGCGCGGAGGAGAGGACTGCTGGGCGCGTCGGCGCGTCGACACCGTAGGCAGATGGGGCCCGCGTTGGATCCGCACGGTGGAGAAGAGGCTGCGGGCGGCGGTGCACTCGGTGGTTGTCAGGACCCCAAAATCACAGGCGGATTAAACAACAATGCAACGCCAATGACCGAGCAACCACTCGACTGGTGATACGGTACCTGCGTCGTAATGCACCTAACATCGAGTAGTCCGACACCTGACCAACGCATCATACGATTACCAGCACCGTATGCCTTGACCGTTGGTCAAGCCGGCCAGAAGCGAACATTGTTCCGAAACCCACCCACAATTTCAAAGTCCGGTAAAGAACTAATGTTGCTCTTCAAATCACGAAGTAAACTAGATTCGGAGGAGCCCGACAATCGCACCCACACCCAAACCTAGTCAAAAAACTAGTGGGTCGCTCGAAAGCCCAGTGCGACTGTCCTCACCCTGCCTAGCCGGCACTGCATCTCAGCTAGCGGGTCACTCAACCGAGATTTGTTCACCATGTGAAACCAAAGAGAAGACATTACTCCTTTATGACCGATTCCATATACTTCAAAATATACACGCACGGTATATGGAACGGTCACAATTAACAACTTTATATCATAGGTCAAACTCTAATAACCAGGAGTTAAAAGATACATAGCTTGCCTCTTACCCGAGAGAGGTTATACAACACACAAATTCACAACTTGAAGGTTGTTTACATGCTTCTAAAGCTCAAGAACAGCAGCAGAAACAAATTAAAAACCCTTGGGATGGTAGCCCAACCATCTCCATGTTGGAAATATGCCCTAGAGGCAATAATAAAGTTGTTATTATTCTATTTTCATGTTCATGATTAAGTTTATGTTCTATGCTAAAATTGCATTGGTTCTTGAATATGAGATTCAGAGGAAAACCTAATTGCATGTGTGGAATAATAAACACCATTCAGATCCCTAGTCAGGCCTCTGGACTAGCTCATGTATTGTTGATGATCTTGTTTTCCTGATCATGGGCATTGTTAATGTAACAAGGATGCCGGCAATAATGGGAACACATTGTTAGGGTAACAATGGTGTTGGATAGACCCCTTATGAGATACTGCGAGATCACTTCGTCAATATGTTGTCAGTATCTTCTCATGATGTGTTAACGTTTACTTGCGTCCTTAGACCATGAGAATATCATAGACCCGGATACCGGATGGTTGCTTTGGGGTCATCAATCGTTACGCCGTAACTGGGTAATTATAAAGGTGACTTCCAGGTACACCAGAAAGTATATCGTGGTTCTAGATATGTCAAGACTGGGATTTGCCCATCCGGCGATGGAGAGATACACTCTGGGCCCACTCGGTATTACGGTGTCCAGCATCGCCTGGCCAGGTATTGTGACTAAAAGGTTAGTCACGGGGATACCGGAATACGGAAACGAGAAAAGAGTACAAACCGGTAACGAGGATAACTAGGTATGGTGATCAAGGAGTTGATCACAGGGATACCGTCAAAGTCTCGCCTCGGGTTGTGTAATGTATCGTGAGGCAAAAGGAATTGTATGCGACAATACAAGGTTTGCTCGATAAAGATCTTCGATGATATGTGGGAGTCGTTATGGGTGTCCAGATCCCGCTGACGATTATTGACCGGAATGTATTCCGGACATGTCCACATATACTCGAACCTATAGGGTCACACGCTTAACGTTTTAGCGACATTTAGGAATGCTATGATTTATGGAGAACGAGAGAGAAGGGTTCCGAAAGTGTTTCGGATGATCTCGAAAGTGTTCCGGGAGGTCCCGGATGGTTCCGGTGATGTCCGGAAGTGTTCCGGAAAGTATTGGAAGGTTCTAGAAGGTTCTGGAAGGTTCTGGAAGGTTCTAGAAATTCTAGAAGGTTCTGGAAGGTTCTAGAAATTCTAGAAGGTTCTAGAAGGTTCTAGTGGAGTTGGACTCCAACTCCAACAGGGTGTCCCTGCTGAAGTAGGACTCCACCTGCCTAGGGAGAGCTGCCCCAACCCCTATAAATAGAGGGGCAGGGCACCTCAAAGGGTATCCCAAGCAGCCCCAGAGGCAGCCCTAGTCCCTTGGACTAAACCCTAGGCCGGCCATCTCTAGATTGGCCACAGCCTTCTTTTTCTCTCTCTTCTAGATTGGATCTAGTACAGCTGCCGGCGCGCTGCTGATTCTCCTTCTCGTAGATCCCCTGCTGTTCTTGTGTGCTGGTCCACACATTACCGCGGTGTCGCTGATCCGGTACGCGTGGATACCTCGGAGACGTCGTATACTTCGGCGTTTGATCGGGCGAACTATTCACGAGGAGATCGCTCTCGCGGCTGGGAGGTATAACCTAGCTGCGGGAGTCTGCGGACTTCATCGACATCGGTCAACTTCTCCGCTGCATTGACGTGATCGTCGAAGGTATGATATCGTTATCTACACCTCGATAGTGTTTCTTGGTTTGGTTCGTGCGCGGAAAAATTTTGTTTTGCGTAGCGCGTTCCCCAACAGTGGTATCAGAGCGGTTCTATGCGTAGTTGTAGGTACGACTAGAGCATATGTGATATGCGGCATTGCACATATGATGTGCGGGGTGTTAGATGAGATCTACCACCAGATTTTCTTGTTGTTTCCCTCTCATTGCAAAATTTTGATCTCGGCGGCATCGTGAAATTTTCAGAGGTCCGGCGAACCTTACGATCTTCGGATCGAGACATGCTAAGGATGACTTTGGTTTCACTTTAGTTGAGAAAGATAAATTTGCAATGAGCGGGCTTGTAGATGTGATCTACACGGGGGTCATGCGTATGACGAAGTTTAGTATGGGGTTCGAGATTTCCGAGTCTCCAATTCCAGACACCCCGACAGTTAAATAACTGCAAGAGCAATCATGCTTATGGTAACGTAGGTAGCAAACGGTTTGCAACGTAACCATAAAGCCACGTATTGTAGCATAAACGTTAGAGGCGTCTAACTTGTTTTTGCAGGGTATGCATGTGATGTGGTATAGCCTATGCGATGCAATGTGATTGTATGAGATGCAAAGTGTTTGTAATTTTAATTTTGTCATGACCTGCGTGTCATGAGTACGGCAATCGGCAGGAGCCAATACGATTGTCATTATTTATTATATTGACCTACGCGTCAACTAGAAAGCCATGTAATGCATTTATTTTATTAGCTATGTGATAGCAAATAGTTGTAATTGCAAGGACATGGTGGTGACAATCTTACATCGATGGACCTCGACGCTACGTCGTACGCGAAGAAGGAGTTCTCTGCCAAAAGATGTTGAAGAAGTCTTCTTCAACAAAAGGGGCTATACCATATCACAATAATTTAATTGCATGTGATGTTAATCCCTTTTATGCACCTTGTTTGATGCGTGGTAGACGTTGTTAAATAGGGTGATCCCTCACACAAATATCAAAGTAGTTAGTGTTCTTCCAAGTGTAGCACCGTCTGGAGTATTTGCCATTCTGAGGTGCGCCATGTCACATGGGTACGATAGGTTTGACATATATGAGGCGGGCGCGAACCGTTCGCGCAGCAGAGCACTCGGTTGTCTTGACGAGCTTTGCAAGATCGTCTTGGGCTCGGAACACACCCATCGAAAGATGAACAAGAGTCATATGGGATATGATTGGCATGTTGACCTACCGGTCTCGTTATTCCATCATCAGTGATGTCACATCAATGGTGGAGTAAGTGAGTCGTGGATCTTGAATCACTAATAATCAATTATGAGGGATATTGGTTTTAGTGGGAGCTTACTCTAATTAAGTGTTAATTTGAGTTGCTTTAATCATGAACAATGTCTAAAGTGTATTTGTTTTTAAGTTGTAGATCTATGGCACCCGTAACCACCTTTCCACTATGCGCGTTGCTTGAGAAAGAAAAACTGAATTCATCTGGGAACAACTTTACGGACTGGTACCGTAATGTGAGGATTGTCCTCAAGAGTGCCAAGAAGGACTATGTCCTATCGCAAACTCTCGGTGAACTCCCCGCTAACGCTACGGATGATGAGACTCGTATCTATCAATCTAAGAGCGATGATTCCATTGCAGTACAGTGTATCATGCTTGCCTCCATGGAACCTGATCTTCAAAAGCGTTTTGAGAATTGGGCTGCTTATGAGTTAATCCAGGAGCTGAAAGCTTTGTTTCAGAAGCAAGCAAGGACTGAAAGATATGAGATATCCAAAGCCTTGTTTGAATGCAAGATGGCTGAGGGCAGCTCAGTGAGTCAGCACGTACTTAGATTGTCTGGGTACGCGCAAAGGTTGGATGCGCTAGGTTTTCCAATCTCCCAAGAGTTGGGCACTGATCTTGTTCTTGCTTCCCTCCCTCCGAGCTATAGTAGCTTCATCATGAACTACAACATGAATGGGATGGAAAGGAGTATGGGTGAATTATTCACTATGCTTAAAACTGCTGAGAGTGGAATCCAGAAGGACGCCAATCATGTGATGATGGTGAATAAAACAACCAACTTCAAGAAGAAGGGCAAGTCTAAGAAAAAGGGCAAATCCAAGGGTGCTAGTATGACTGACACGCCTAAGAAGTCCAAGACTGGCGCCACTTCTGATGTTGAGTGCTTCTTCTGTAAAGAGAAGGGACACTGGAAGAGGAACTGCAAGAAATATCTGGCAGAAAAGAAGAAGTCTGGAAAGTCCAGCTCAGGTATGAGTGTCATACATGTTATTGATGTATTCCTTGCTGGTCCGCAATGTAATTCTTGGGTATTGGATACCGGATCGGTTGCTCATATTTGCAACTCGATGCAGGAACTACAGAGGCCTAAGCGACTGGCAAAGGATGAGGTGACGATGCGCGTCGGGAACGGAGTAAAAGTTGCTGTGCTCGCCGTCGGTGTCCTACCTCTACATTTATCTTCAGGATTTATATTAGAGCTTAGTAATTGTTACTATGTTCCGGCCTTGAGCAAAAACATTATTTCTGGATCATGTTTGTTGCAAGACGGTTATTCGTTTAAGTCTGAGAACAATGGTTGTTCGATTTATATGGATAATATGTTTTATGGCCATGCTCCCGTTGTGAATGGGTTATTTATTATGAATCTTGATGGTAATACACACATCCATAACACTGACGCTAAACGTCGCAAGATAATCGATTCGAATTCCACTTATTTGTGGCACTGCCGTTTGGGTCATATTGGAAAGAAGCGCATGAAGAAACTCCATTGTGATGGACTTTTGGAGTCATTTGATTATGAATCATTTGACACTTGCGAGCCTTGTCTAATGGGTAAAATGACTAAAACGCCGTTCACAGGCCACGTAGAACGGGCGACTGACTTATTGGAGATCATACATACGGATGTATGTGGTCCAATGAGTATAGCTGCACGCGGTGGATTCCTCTACTTCATTACCTTCACGGATGATTTGAGTAGATATGGGTATATCTATTTGATGAGACATAAGTCTGAAACCTTTGAAAAGTTCAAAGAATTTCAGCATGAAGTAGAAAATCATCGTAACAAGAAAATCAAGTTTCTGCGATCAGATCGCGGAGGGGAGTATTTGAGTTACGAGTTTAGCGAACATCTGAAGAGCTGCGGAATTGTTCCACAGCTTACGCCTCCCGGAACGCCACAGAGGAATGGAGTGTCCGAGAGACGTAATCGAACCTTGTTGGACATGGTAAGATCGATGATGTCATTAACTGAACTGCCATTGTCTTTTTGGGGTTATGCTTTAGAGACTGCCGCTTTTACACTAAATAGAGCACCATCTAAATCCGTTGAAACGACACCATATGAGATATGGCATGGGAAGAAACCCAACTTGTCTTTTCTTAAAATTTGGGGATGCGATGCATATGTAAAGCGTTTACAACCAAATAAGCTCGATCCCAAATCGGATAAATGCTTCTTTGTTGGTTATCCCAAAGGAACTGTTGGGTATTCCTTCTATCACCGCACCGAAGGCAAAGTGTTTGTCGCAAAGAACGGTGTGTTTCTCGAGAAAGAGTTTCTTGCGAAAGGGGTGAGTGGGAGGATAGTGCAACTCGACGAGATTGGTGAATCTTCGTTATTAGGTCAAAGTGATGCAACGCCGGAAGTGGTTCCGGAGTTTCCCACAATGACTGATACGGAAGCCCCTACATGTGATGTAGAGACTTCAGTCGAGCCAGCAGCTGAACCACGAAGGTCTGGTAGGATTCGCACGAAACCACAGTGGTTTTCGGACGAGGTATTGTTGTTAGACAACGATGAGCCTGCGACCTATACGGAAGCAATGATGGGCCCTGACTCCGTTAAATGGCTAGACGCCATGAAATCCGAGATAGAATCCATGTACGAGAACCAAGTTTGGAGCTTGGTGGACCCTCCTGAAGGCGTGAGGCCTATCGAATGTAAATGGATCTATAAAAAGAAAACAGACGCGGATGGGAATGTATACATCTATAAAGCTCGACTTGTCGCAAAGGGTTTCCGACAAGTTCAAGGAGTTGACTACGACGAGACATTCTCTCCCGTAGCGATGCTTAAGTCTGTTCGGATTCTTCTAGCGATTGCTGCATATTTCGATTACGAGATATGGCAAATGGATGTCAAAACAGCGTTCCTGAATGGGAAGCTAACCGAGGACGTGTATATGATACAGCCCGAGGGTTTTGTCAATCCAAAGGATGCTGGAAAGGTATGCAAACTTCAGAGATCCATCTATGGACTGAAGCAAGCATCACGGAGTTGGAATCTTCGCTTTGATGAAGTGGTCAAAGGATTTGGCTTCATCAGGAACTGCGAAGAGGCTTGTGTTTACAAGAAAGTAAGTGGGAGCGCAATAGCATTTCTAATACTCTATGTGGATGACATATTGTTGATTGGGAATGATGTATCTTTTCTTGACAATATTAAGACTTCGTTGAAAAATAGTTTTTCAATGAAAGATTTAGGCGAGGCAGCATACATATTAGGTATAAAGATCTATAGAGATAGATCAAAGCGCCTAATAGGGCTAAGCCAGAGTACATATATAGATAAAGTACTGAAGAGGTTCAGTATGGAAAACGCCAAGAAGGGGTTCTTGCCGATGTCGCATGGGAAAAGTTTGAGCAAGAATCAGTGTCCTTCGACAACTGATGAGCGAGAACGCATGAGTAAGATTCCATACGCATCCGCGATTGGGTCAATCATGTACGCCATGATATGTACACGACCAGATGTGTCCTATGCTCTAAGTGTTACGAGCAGATACCAGAGTGATCCAGGTCATGATCATTGGACAGCAGTGAAGAATATCCTAAAGTACCTGAAGAGGACTAAGGATATGTTTCTCGTATACGGTGGTGACGAAGAGCTCGTTGTAAAGGGTTACACCGACGCCAGCTTTGTCACAGATCCGGACGATTTTCGATCTCAATCAGGCTTAGTGTATACACTGAACGGTGGCGCAGTGAGCTGGAAGAGTTCCAAGCAGGACACTGTGGCGGATTCTACAACGGAGGCTGAGTATATCGCCGCTTCAGAAGCGGCAAAGGAGGGCGTTTGGATTAAGAAGTTCGTCACCGAGCTTGGTGTGGTTCCGAGCGCGCTGGATCCTATGGAGCTCTATTGTGACAATAGTGGCGCCATAGCTCAGGCCAAGGAGCCAAGGTCCCACCAGAAGTCCAAACATATACAACGCCGATTCCACATCATTCGTGAATTGGTGGAGCGTGGAGACGTAAAGATATGCAAAATACACACGGATCTGAATGTGTCAGATCCGCTGACGAAGCCTCTACCACAAGCAAAGCATGAGCAACACCGGAATGCCATAGGTGTTAGGAGCTTAAGCATTGGCTAGATTATTGACTCTAGTACAAGTGGGAGACTGTTGGAAATATGCCCTAGAGGCAATAATAAAGTTGTTATTATTCTATTTTCATGTTCATGATTAAGTTTATGTTCTATGCTAAAATTGCATTGGTTCTTGAATATGAGATTCAGAGGAAAACCTAATTGCATGTGTGGAATAATAAACACCATTCAGATCCCTAGTCAGGCCTCTGGACTAGCTCATGTATTGTTGATGATCTTGTTTTCCTGATCATGGGCATTGTTAATGTAACAAGGATGCCGGCAATAATGGGAACACATTGTTAGGGTAACAATGGTGTTGGATAGACCCCTTATGAGATACTGCGAGATCACTTCGTCAATATGTTGTCAGTATCTTCTCATGATGTGTTAACGTTTACTTGCGTCCTTAGACCATGAGAATATCATAGACCCGGATACCGGATGGTTGCTTTGGGGTCATCAATCGTTACGCCGTAACTGGGTAATTATAAAGGTGACTTCCAGGTACACCAGAAAGTATATCGTGGTTCTAGATATGTCAAGACTGGGATTTGCCCATCCGGCGATGGAGAGATACACTCTGGGCCCACTCGGTATTACGGTGTCCAGCATCGCCTGGCCAGGTATTGTGACTAAAAGGTTAGTCACGGGGATACCGGAATACGGAAACGAGAAAAGAGTACAAACCGGTAACGAGGATAACTAGGTATGGTGATCAAGGAGTTGATCACAGGGATACCGTCAAAGTCTCGCCTCGGGTTGTGTAATGTATCGTGAGGCAAAAGGAATTGTATGCGACAATACAAGGTTTGCTCGATAAAGATCTTCGATGATATGTGGGAGTCGTTATGGGTGTCCAGATCCCGCTGACGATTATTGACCGGAATGTATTCCGGACATGTCCACATATACTCGAACCTATAGGGTCACACGCTTAACGTTTTAGCGACATTTAGGAATGCTATGATTTATGGAGAACGAGAGAGAAGGGTTCCGAAAGTGTTTCGGATGATCTCGAAAGTGTTCCGGGAGGTCCCGGATGGTTCCGGTGATGTCCGGAAGTGTTCCGGAAAGTATTGGAAGGTTCTAGAAGGTTCTGGAAGGTTCTGGAAGGTTCTAGAAATTCTAGAAGGTTCTGGAAGGTTCTAGAAATTCTAGAAGGTTCTAGAAGGTTCTAGTGGAGTTGGACTCCAACTCCAACAGGGTGTCCCTGCTGGAGTAGGACTCCACCTGCCTAGGGAGAGCTGCCCCAACCCCTATAAATAGAGGGGCAGGGCACCTCAAAGGGTATCCCAAGCAGCCCCAGAGGCAGCCCTAGTCCCTTGGACTAAACCCTAGGCCGGCCATCTCTAGATTGGCCACAGCCTTCTTTTTCTCTCTCTTCTAGATTGGATCTAGTACAGCTGCCGGCGCGCTGCTGATTCTCCTTCTCGTAGATCCCCGCTGTTCTTGTGTGCTGGTCCACACATTACCGCGGTGTCGCTGATCCGGTACGCGTGGATACCTCGGAGACGTCGTATACTTCGGCGTTTGATCGGGCGAACTATTCACGAGGAGATCGCTCTCGCGGCTGGGAGGTATAACCTAGCTGCGGGAGTCTGCGGACTTCATCGACATCGGTCAACTTCTCCGCTGCATTGACGTGATCGTCGAAGGTATGATATCGTTACCTACACCTCGATAGTGTTTCTTGGTTTGGTTCGTGCGCGGAAAAATTTTGTTTTGCGTAGCGCGTTCCCCAACAGTGGTATCAGAGCGGTTCTATGCGTAGTTGTAGGTACGACTAGAGCATATGTGATATGCGGCATTGCACATATGATGTGCGGGGTGTTAGATGAGATCTACCACCAGATTTTCTTGTTGTTTCCCTCTCATTGCAAAATTTTGATCTCGGCGGCATCGTGAAATTTTCAGAGGTCCGGCGAACCTTACGATCTTCGGATCGAGACATGCTAAGGATGACTTTGGTTTCACTTTAGTTGAGAAAGATAAATTTGCAATGAGCGGGCTTGTAGATGTGATCTACACGGGGGTCATGCGTATGACGAAGTTTAGTATGGGGTTCGAGATTTCCGAGTCTCCAATTCCAGACACCCCGACAGTTAAATAACTGCAAGAGCAATCATGCTTATGGTAACGTAGGTAGCAAACGGTTTGCAACGTAACCATAAAGCCACGTATTGTAGCATAAACGTTAGAGGCGTCTAACTTGTTTTTGCAGGGTATGCATGTGATGTGGTATAGCCTATGCGATGCAATGTGATTGTATGAGATGCAAAGTGTTTGTAATTTTAATTTTGTCATGACCTGCGTGTCATGAGTACGGCAATCGGCAGGAGCCAATACGATTGTCATTATTTATTATATTGACCTACGCGTCAACTAGAAAGCCATGTAATGCATTTATTTTATTAGCTATGTGATAGCAAATAGTTGTAATTGCAAGGACATGGTGGTGACAATCTTACATCGATGGACCTCGACGCTACGTCGTACGCGAAGAAGGAGTTCTCTGCCAAAAGATGTTGAAGAAGTCTTCTTCAACAAAAGGGGCTATACCATATCACAATAATTTAATTGCATGTGATGTTAATCCCTTTTATGCACCTTGTTTGATGCGTGGTAGACGTTGTTAAATAGGGTGATCCCTCACACAAATATCAAAGTAGTTAGTGTTCTTCCAAGTGTAGCACCGTCTGGAGTATTTGCCATTCTGAGGTGCGCCATGTCACATGGGTACGATAGGTTTGACATATATGAGGCGGGCGCGAACCGTTCGCGCAGCAGAGCACTCGGTTGTCTTGACGAGCTTTGCAAGATCGTCTTGGGCTCGGAACACACCCATCGAAAGATGAACAAGAGTCATATGGGATATGATTGGCATGTTGACCTACCGGTCTCGTTATTCCATCATCAGTGATGTCACATCAATGGTGGAGTAAGTGAGTCGTGGATCTTGAATCACTAATAATCAATTATGAGGGATATTGGTTTTAGTGGGAGCTTACTCTAATTAAGTGTTAATTTGAGTTGCTTTAATCATGAACAATGTCTAAAGTGTATTTGTTTTTAAGTTGTAGATCTATGGCACCCGTAACCACCTTTCCACTATGCGCGTTGCTTGAGAAAGAAAAACTGAATTCATCTGGGAACAACTTTACGGACTGGTACCGTAATGTGAGGATTGTCCTCAAGAGTGCCAAGAAGGACTATGTCCTATCGCAAACTCTCGGTGAACTCCCCGCTAACGCTACGGATGATGAGACTCGTATCTATCAATCTAAGAGCGATGATTCCATTGCAGTACAGTGTATCATGCTTGCCTCCATGGAACCTGATCTTCAAAAGCGTTTTGAGAATTGGGCTGCTTATGAGTTAATCCAGGAGCTGAAAGCTTTGTTTCAGAAGCAAGCAAGGACTGAAAGATATGAGATATCCAAAGCCTTGTTTGAATGCAAGATGGCTGAGGGCAGCTCAGTGAGTCAGCACGTACTTAGATTGTCTGGGTACGCGCAAAGGTTGGATGCGCTAGGTTTTCCAATCTCCCAAGAGTTGGGCACTGATCTTGTTCTTGCTTCCCTCCCTCCGAGCTATAGTAGCTTCATCATGAACTACAACATGAATGGGATGGAAAGGAGTATGGGTGAATTATTCACTATGCTTAAAACTGCTGAGAGTGGAATCCAGAAGGACGCCAATCATGTGATGATGGTGAATAAAACAACCAACTTCAAGAAGAAGGGCAAGTCTAAGAAAAAGGGCAAATCCAAGGGTGCTAGTATGACTGACACGCCTAAGAAGTCCAAGACTGGCGCCACTTCTGATGTTGAGTGCTTCTTCTGTAAAGAGAAGGGACACTGGAAGAGGAACTGCAAGAAATATCTGGCAGAAAAGAAGAAGTCTGGAAAGTCCAGCTCAGGTATGAGTGTCATACATGTTATTGATGTATTCCTTGCTGGTCCGCAATGTAATTCTTGGGTATTGGATACCGGATCGGTTGCTCATATTTGCAACTCGATGCAGGAACTACAGAGGCCTAAGCGACTGGCAAAGGATGAGGTGACGATGCGCGTCGGGAACGGAGTAAAAGTTGCTGTGCTCGCCGTCGGTGTCCTACCTCTACATTTATCTTCAGGATTTATATTAGAGCTTAGTAATTGTTACTATGTTCCGGCCTTGAGCAAAAACATTATTTCTGGATCATGTTTGTTGCAAGACGGTTATTCGTTTAAGTCTGAGAACAATGGTTGTTCGATTTATATGGATAATATGTTTTATGGCCATGCTCCCGTTGTGAATGGGTTATTTATTATGAATCTTGATGGTAATACACACATCCATAACACTGACGCTAAACGTCGCAAGATAATCGATTCGAATTCCACTTATTTGTGGCACTGCCGTTTGGGTCATATTGGAAAGAAGCGCATGAAGAAACTCCATTGTGATGGACTTTTGGAGTCATTTGATTATGAATCATTTGACACTTGCGAGCCTTGTCTAATGGGTAAAATGACTAAAACGCCGTTCACAGGCCACGTAGAACGGGCGACTGACTTATTGGAGATCATACATACGGATGTATGTGGTCCAATGAGTATAGCTGCACGCGGTGGATTCCTCTACTTCATTACCTTCACGGATGATTTGAGTAGATATGGGTATATCTATTTGATGAGACATAAGTCTGAAACCTTTGAAAAGTTCAAAGAATTTCAGCATGAAGTAGAAAATCATCGTAACAAGAAAATCAAGTTTCTGCGATCAGATCGCGGAGGGGAGTATTTGAGTTACGAGTTTAGCGAACATCTGAAGAGCTGCGGAATTGTTCCACAGCTTACGCCTCCCGGAACGCCACAGAGGAATGGAGTGTCCGAGAGACGTAATCGAACCTTGTTGGACATGGTAAGATCGATGATGTCATTAACTGAACTGCCATTGTCTTTTTGGGGTTATGCTTTAGAGACTGCCGCTTTTACACTAAATAGAGCACCATCTAAATCCGTTGAAACGACACCATATGAGATATGGCATGGGAAGAAACCCAACTTGTCTTTTCTTAAAATTTGGGGATGCGATGCATATGTAAAGCGTTTACAACCAAATAAGCTCGATCCCAAATCGGATAAATGCTTCTTTGTTGGTTATCCCAAAGGAACTGTTGGGTATTCCTTCTATCACCGCACCGAAGGCAAAGTGTTTGTCGCAAAGAACGGTGTGTTTCTCGAGAAAGAGTTTCTTGCGAAAGGGGTGAGTGGGAGGATAGTGCAACTCGACGAGATTGGTGAATCTTCGTTATTAGGTCAAAGTGATGCAACGCCGGAAGTGGTTCCGGAGTTTCCCACAATGACTGATACGGAAGCCCCTACATGTGATGTAGAGACTTCAGTCGAGCCAGCAGCTGAACCACGAAGGTCTGGTAGGATTCGCACGAAACCACAGTGGTTTTCGGACGAGGTATTGTTGTTAGACAACGATGAGCCTGCGACCTATACGGAAGCAATGATGGGCCCTGACTCCGTTAAATGGCTAGACGCCATGAAATCCGAGATAGAATCCATGTACGAGAACCAAGTTTGGAGCTTGGTGGACCCTCCTGAAGGCGTGAGGCCTATCGAATGTAAATGGATCTATAAAAAGAAAACAGACGCGGATGGGAATGTATACATCTATAAAGCTCGACTTGTCGCAAAGGGTTTCCGACAAGTTCAAGGAGTTGACTACGACGAGACATTCTCTCCCGTAGCGATGCTTAAGTCTGTTCGGATTCTTCTAGCGATTGCTGCATATTTCGATTACGAGATATGGCAAATGGATGTCAAAACAGCGTTCCTGAATGGGAAGCTAACCGAGGACGTGTATATGATACAGCCCGAGGGTTTTGTCAATCCAAAGGATGCTGGAAAGGTATGCAAACTTCAGAGATCCATCTATGGACTGAAGCAAGCATCACGGAGTTGGAATCTTCGCTTTGATGAAGTGGTCAAAGGATTTGGCTTCATCAGGAACTGCGAAGAGGCTTGTGTTTACAAGAAAGTAAGTGGGAGCGCAATAGCATTTCTAATACTCTATGTGGATGACATATTGTTGATTGGGAATGATGTATCTTTTCTTGACAATATTAAGACTTCGTTGAAAAATAGTTTTTCAATGAAAGATTTAGGCGAGGCAGCATACATATTAGGTATAAAGATCTATAGAGATAGATCAAAGCGCCTAATAGGGCTAAGCCAGAGTACATATATAGATAAAGTACTGAAGAGGTTCAGTATGGAAAACGCCAAGAAGGGGTTCTTGCCGATGTCGCATGGGAAAAGTTTGAGCAAGAATCAGTGTCCTTCGACAACTGATGAGCGAGAACGCATGAGTAAGATTCCATACGCATCCGCGATTGGGTCAATCATGTACGCCATGATATGTACACGACCAGATGTGTCCTATGCTCTAAGTGTTACGAGCAGATACCAGAGTGATCCAGGTCATGATCATTGGACAGCAGTGAAGAATATCCTAAAGTACCTGAAGAGGACTAAGGATATGTTTCTCGTATACGGTGGTGACGAAGAGCTCGTTGTAAAGGGTTACACCGACGCCAGCTTTGTCACAGATCCGGACGATTTTCGATCTCAATCAGGCTTAGTGTATACACTGAACGGTGGCGCAGTGAGCTGGAAGAGTTCCAAGCAGGACACTGTGGCGGATTCTACAACGGAGGCTGAGTATATCGCCGCTTCAGAAGCGGCAAAGGAGGGCGTTTGGATTAAGAAGTTCGTCACCGAGCTTGGTGTGGTTCCGAGCGCGCTGGATCCTATGGAGCTCTATTGTGACAATAGTGGCGCCATAGCTCAGGCCAAGGAGCCAAGGTCCCACCAGAAGTCCAAACATATACAACGCCGATTCCACATCATTCGTGAATTGGTGGAGCGTGGAGACGTAAAGATATGCAAAATACACACGGATCTGAATGTGTCAGATCCGCTGACGAAGCCTCTACCACAAGCAAAGCATGAGCAACACCGGAATGCCATAGGTGTTAGGAGCTTAAGCATTGGCTAGATTATTGACTCTAGTACAAGTGGGAGACTGTTGGAAATATGCCCTAGAGGCAATAATAAAGTTGTTATTATTCTATTTTCATGTTCATGATTAAGTTTATGTTCTATGCTAAAATTGCATTGGTTCTTGAATATGAGATTCAGAGGAAAACCTAATTGCATGTGTGGAATAATAAACACCATTCAGATCCCTAGTCAGGCCTCTGGACTAGCTCATGTATTGTTGATGATCTTGTTTTCCTGATCATGGGCATTGTTAATGTAACAAGGATGCCGGCAATAATGGGAACACATTGTTAGGGTAACAATGGTGTTGGATAGACCCCTTATGAGATACTGCGAGATCACTTCGTCAATATGTTGTCAGTATCTTCTCATGATGTGTTAACGTTTACTTGCGTCCTTAGACCATGAGAATATCATAGACCCGGATACCGGATGGTTGCTTTGGGGTCATCAATCGTTACGCCGTAACTGGGTAATTATAAAGGTGACTTCCAGGTACACCAGAAAGTATATCGTGGTTCTAGATATGTCAAGACTGGGATTTGCCCATCCGGCGATGGAGAGATACACTCTGGGCCCACTCGGTATTACGGTGTCCAGCATCGCCTGGCCAGGTATTGTGACTAAAAGGTTAGTCACGGGGATACCGGAATACGGAAACGAGAAAAGAGTACAAACCGGTAACGAGGATAACTAGGTATGGTGATCAAGGAGTTGATCACAGGGATACCGTCAAAGTCTCGCCTCGGGTTGTGTAATGTATCGTGAGGCAAAAGGAATTGTATGCGACAATACAAGGTTTGCTCGATAAAGATCTTCGATGATATGTGGGAGTCGTTATGGGTGTCCAGATCCCGCTGACGATTATTGACCGGAATGTATTCCGGACATGTCCACATATACTCGAACCTATAGGGTCACACGCTTAACGTTTTAGCGACATTTAGGAATGCTATGATTTATGGAGAACGAGAGAGAAGGGTTCCGAAAGTGTTTCGGATGATCTCGAAAGTGTTCCGGGAGGTCCCGGATGGTTCCGGTGATGTCCGGAAGTGTTCCGGAAAGTATTGGAAGGTTCTAGAAGGTTCTGGAAGGTTCTGGAAGGTTCTAGAAATTCTAGAAGGTTCTGGAAGGTTCTAGAAATTCTAGAAGGTTCTAGTGGAGTTGGACTCCAACTCCAACAGGGTGTCCCTGCTGGAGTAGGACTCCACCTGCCTAGGGAGAGCTGCCCCAACCCCTATAAATAGAGGGGCAGGGCACCTCAAAGGGTATCCCAAGCAGCCCCAGAGGCAGCCCTAGTCCCTTGGACTAAACCCTAGGCCGGCCATCTCTAGATTGGCCACAGCCTTCTTTTTCTCTCTCTTCTAGATTGGATCTAGTACAGCTGCCGGCGCGCTGCTGATTCTCCTTCTCGTAGATCCCCGCTGTTCTTGTGTGCTGGTCCACACATTACCGCGGTGTCGCTGATCCGGTACGCGTGGATACCTCGGAGACGTCGTATACTTCGGCGTTTGATCGGGCGAACTATTCACGAGGAGATCGCTCTCGCGGCTGGGAGGTATAACCTAGCTGCGGGAGTCTGCGGACTTCATCGACATCGGTCAACTTCTCCGCTGCATTGACGTGATCGTCGAAGGTATGATATCGTTATCTACACCTCGATAGTGTTTCTTGGTTTGGTTCGTGCGCGGAAAAATTTTGTTTTGCGTAGCGCGTTCCCCAACACTCCAATAGAAATACGTAACCCACACGTGCGACCGAGAAGGGCAATTTGCAAACAGCCATCAACTTTTACAAAATCAGCGTTTTAGAAGCCTGCTATTCTAGTCCCACCTGCAACAAGTTCGGAATTGAATTCCGTAAGTACATTTCGTACTTGCAAGCTACAATTTAGGCTCATCCCAATTCAATTTTAGCAAAGCTATTGATAAGAGTGAAACACTAGCATTACATATCATCAACATTTTAAACATGGCATGACATACTTGATAAAACAATATCAATATGCATCCAATCAAAGTCACATTTTCCTGCATATTCCACATGTATACCTCCAATTTCAATTCTGAATAAGTATGGGAAGCAACCATACAAATCCACAAGTTATCACAACAAGACAACCAAGCTTGGGTGATTTAAAGATAGCTCACAAAAGCTATATCAAGTGTTCTGAGCAAACCACAAGGTTTGACCAAGGAAGGTGCTTCTGAAATGCCATTAGCAAGGAGTGGCCGACCTCTACTACCCAGACATGTCGCAAAGTCTTCCTACGTGGGTGAAGGGTAAAGCCCTATGACACCGACATCGACTAAATAGCGGGTTCCATAGTTCGTTAGTCCAGTTAAAAGATCTTCGCTGATCTTATCATAACATTGAACCTAACCATGCTTGTGATATCAACATCACAAGTCATGTCAACATTTCAACAATACAATCAAGCATTTCATCGCAATTAATAGCAAGGCATGAAAGGAATTTAGGGAATATTTACGAGCTTTCTGTAAACTTGCCTCATTACTGGGAGAAGTATGATATTCTGGTGATCATTTGCAAGAAATCCAGAATGTGTGGGAACACCGTAAGAAGCAGTTAACCTTCAAAAGAGAAGAGCAAACCTAAGGAACTAATTTGAAAATGGCAAGGATGCATGGATGCAATTAGCATGGATGTATTCGAGTGTTAAGATATGCAGCTAAGATGGAGGTGAAAACTCTATAAGTGAGGTTAAACATGCAGGTTTGGTCAAATACTATTAGCTTATCTTAGTAGAATTTGGATTCCCATAATATCATACATGAGATAGATTCTCCAATTTACGGTGCTAATTATGACTTAACAGATTTTAATAAGGTGTTCTACTACGAAAATGAAATGACAGGTTCATTATGATTTATATACCAACTGCATGTACAATAGGATATTAGAATGTTATTATTTACATCATGAATTAACTTCTCCAATTTCTACAATATGCATACGGTATGGTTCAAGTTTAACAATTGTGATTCAATTACTGCATTATCACTATCTTTTACATGAATTGAGGTTGCATAAATTCAAATTAACCAAATCTAGACACAGAGGTATTTGGCATTATCGCACAAGCCGTTTGTCGGAAATGGGTAAACGAGTATTCTAAACGGAGCTATTAACAAGGGCTAAAATTCTTATTTTGGTACCAATATATGACTAGCAAAGAAAGGTCACTAAATTGTGTCTGGAAGGTTCCAGCCTATCTACGAGACCTACTCATCATAGACTTAAATCACTTAAGCAAATTTCAATGGATTAGCTTAGGATTGCATAAGTGGTATGTATGGTTCAATGATCCAACATTCTAATTAGTTGAGGTCATGAATTGGCTTAACTAATTGATCTGATCTACTAATTAGAGTGGCTTACATGACGTACTAACAAGCTTTACACCTCCGTTAACAAATAATCGCTTTAGTGGTAGGTGAAAACCACATTTCAGAGCAAGAACTGATTAGCTTCTTAAGCTATTGTCCTTCGTAATCACTAGACTAAGCTAATGGTCCGATTACCATTTATTTTATAGTTTGGTTTAGGTTTAGTTGGGGTATAGTTTATAATATGAATGAATCTTTAGTTCTGGAAGCAAGCATGACTCGTATGTGTAACTAAGACAAGTAAACATGCATAGCTACAGGATACAACGAGGAGGGATGAATGTAACTCTTGTTAAGGATGATAGTATTAAGTATTAAATTTATAAATTAATTGGAATGGTAATATCGTGCCCGAGGTCTATATGGTAGTTTAAAATGTTGGTTATGATTGTCCAAGTTCTAATAGGTGTTGTCATCATGATGGAACTTAAGATGTATTACTTTTCATCTATTCAACATGCATAAGCGTTCAATGTTAAATACACCATGGTCACCTATTATGATTCCTCAACCTGTACATAATCTTTTCTACATAGAGTTCCTAATTTAAGTTCATAGTTAATATAGCCATTTGAGTTAATCAAAGTTGCAGATTTTAACTCAACCAAGTCCTGGACAAAAGACAAAAAAAGGCTATAGCTCATAAACGAACTATTGGAATTAGGCAAATGACCATTCATTGCGAAGTTACTGACGGCGCCTACAATCTGTCTTTGGAAAATCATCTCAATATAACCAAAAAGAAAGGGTATGCGAACAGCCTCAGAACGTATCAGCCTTATAAAAGACATGCTCATGCAACTAGTCGATATGGCACAAGCTGTCGCATTTGCCACAATTCTCACTATGGCATCTCATACAAAGAAAATAGGATTACCCTTGATGCGTGAAACATAAAGATTTCGATGACGAGGGTGGTGAGCTCGCGATCGGCTTTGGCATAGTGTCATCTTCACATTCTTCCTCCATCTTCATCCTCCTCGCATCTTCTTCTTCTTTGGCCTAAAGTAGTGGCACCTTCTCCTTCCTCTAACTCCCCTCCATCTTCTCCACTATCGTACTTCTTGCTCTTCGTTTCTCCTCACTTGGCATGGCCGTCAGCACGGAGCACCGATGGATGGTGGCTGGCTCGGCTTTGCTGGACTACGACGCGGGAAACAAGGGAGCGGCAATAGGCTGTGGCGGAGAAGGCAGCTGGGGCGGAGCGCGGCAGCGACGGAGTGAGGTGTGGACTGGCCGGCCGGCAAGCCGCGGGCGGCAGCAGTCTATTACGCACTGGCCGGCGGCAGCCTGTCTTGGCCGAGGCGGAGACGGCAGGGAGCACAGAGGAAAAAAAGGAGGGGGCAGTCGGAGGTGGGAGGCCGAGCGACGGAGGAGTGGTGGTGGGTACGGTCGGCGATGGGGCCGGTGGTAGACCCGGCCGGTGGCATCGATGGCAAGAGGTGGCGGACCTGCCTAGCAGGGCGGCGGCGGGTCCAACCGAGTGGCTTGCGGGTGGGGGCTAGGTTAGCCAACCGAGGAAAACAGCACGGGGACATGCCCGGCGGCGAGCTGCACCAGCAGCAGCACCTGCCATCAATAGCTGCTGGAGGCAGTGACGGTTTCTAGGGAGGTGGCACGGGCGTTACGGGGCGTCCCAGAGCGATAGTGGAGAGGGACCGGCGCGGGGTGCGTTGGGCCAGAGGGGAAGGCAGGCGGAGGTGAAGGGCGGTTGTCGGTGGCGCGATCCACCGGTGGTGGTGCCGGCGACTCCGACTAAGGGCAACGGCGGAGGCGCTAAGGGAAGCAGGGGCGCATGGGGCTGGGGAAGAGGAGGTTCATGCGGAGGCGAGAAGGCGTCGCGGAGGCCGGCCGGCGATGAGGCTCGCCGGCGGCGGCGGTTGAAAGGAGGCGGCGGTGAAAGCCCCTAAGGGAGGTGGCGGCAGTGTGAACAGGGGGCTGGGTGGCCGAGTGCCCCTGGCCCCCTTTAGGTTTGGGATTTTAATTTTTAAAAAATATATGTATATATATATTTTTTGTTATTTTGTTATTTTATTTTTAATCATTGTTATTATTTTATTTATTTCTATTATTAGTCTTTTGAGGATTAATCTGATTCGTGGAGTTGGGGTGTAACGTTAATGCTTCCTCCGATATCCAAATAGTGCAAGTGAGCAGTCGATTTCGAACGCCTTGACGAGACGGTCGCAACTACGGTGTCCGATCGCCCATGCGAAACTTATATTTCTAGTTTTTATCTCTCTTTCATGTGTAAATTCATATTTTGGCCTCGCAAGTTTTATTTAACTCGGCATTAGGTTAACCTTGTTAGGGCTCTAAGTCGGTTTAAAATGTCCTAGTGTATACATGTATGGATGGAACACCAATTTTGTTCACGTTGATCTTTACTGATCTCGTGTCTTACGATTTGAGTCATTACACTGTGGCGGGATGGAGCTCTTCGTGCCTGCCGGTTGGGATTTGTAGAACCCCGCGGGCTCCCTCAAAGTGGGAAACGAGAGAGAGCATTTACAGAACCGATGCGATAAAGAAAAGGATAGGAAAGCTGCTGGAGCAGATTTAAACCAGACAGAGACTGTCGTGGATGCTCTAACCGGCTACCTATCCTTCTCCCTATCCCATTCCACTACCTATCCCTCCGACCTCGCACCCCATCACTGGGGAGTGCAACGCCGCTCCCCATCGCCCAACCGCTGGCGTCGGAGGAGTTCCTCCCGCCACCTGCAGATCCTCGTTCCGGCATCTCCCTCCACCAGATCCTCGTCGCCTCCAACGTTATGTCCCCTTGCTCCCGCTCTTCATCTAGTTGCTCACCGTATCTCGCCTGCATCTCCTCCCCTCCCCTCCTCTCTCCTTCCCGTCCTCCTCGTGCCGTTCCTCCTACCCCCGCGCCGCCGAGCACCAAGCACCGAGCAGCCATGGCGAATCGTAAGCGACGCGCAAACCCTAGTCCCTCCTCACCTGCTCCAGTTCCTCGCAGCCCATCTGATTATACATTACTTTAACTCTGGGTGGCAAGGTCGAGGAGGATGATCCCGATGCCGCCGATGAGGACCATGAGGTCGGAGGAGAGGCGTTCGATGATTTACCCGCTGACCCGGATGGGGAGGAAGATGACGGGGCGGGCGGCGCCGGTGGCGGGGTCCTGGGAGATGCTGATGCCGGGGGGATCGATGATAACGTCGTAGACGAGAGTGGAGACGACGACGAAGTAGGTGAGGAGGATGAGGGAGAATACGGTCATGCGGGATAGCAGCACCAGGTTGGACGGCAGCTTCAAGCGGGTACGCGGCGGCTGGAGGAAGGAGAAAGGGACCACCCAGAGGACGGTGAAGAGGGGGTCCATGGAGTCGAAGTCCGATCCGTGGGCCTGGGCTGCTTCCTCCGCTGCGGACGCACTGCCGGTGGCGTGCTCAGATCTGGGGGCCATCGCGTCGGGCCTGGGGTTGGGAAGATTTGCTACTTCTCTGGTCTCTCTGGTCGGGCCATGGATTTGCTCCTTCAAACTACTTTCCTTTCCCTGTGAGTATCTAACATTCTTGGCAGTGGTTTCTGTATTTTGCTATGACACAATTACTTACACGTAGACCTGAGACTTGGGCCAGGCCGGGCTGGCACGGCACGGACCCGTCGGACCTCGGGCCGTGCCTGGCCGAGCCCGGCAGCGCTGCCGTGCCGTGCCGTGCCGTGCCGTGCCGGCCGCCGGACGGAGGCGCCGAACCCGGCCCGCGGCACATCGGGCGGCCATCGGGTCGTGCCGGCACGGGCACGGCCCAGGCCAGGGGAGGCGGTAGCAGCGGGGGCACGGCGGAGGGGGAGCCGAGCGAGGAGGCGGCGAGGGGGCGGCGGCGAGGAGGCGGCATGAGGGCGCGAGGGGGCGGGATGGGGAGGAGAGCAGCGGCGTGAGGGCGCGAGGGCGCGGCGGCGAGGAGGCGGCGAGGGGCAGCGGCGCGAGGGGGCGGGATGAGGAGGAGGGCAGCGGCGAGGGGGCGGCATCGCGTGTGGAGGAGGAGGAGGAGGAGGGAGGCAGCGAGGGGGCGGCGGCGCGGGTGGAGGAGGAGGAGGCGCGGCGCGGGTAGGGGAGGACGAGGCGCAGGAGAGGCCGAGAGGGGGCGGCGAGGGGGCGGTGGCGCGGGAGGAGGAGGTGTAGGAGGAGGAGGAGGCGCGCGGGTGTAGGAGGAGGAGGTGGCCGTGCCGGGCCGTGCCGCCCGATGGGCCAAGAAATGAGGCCCGGCACGGCCTGGCTGTTCGGGCCGTGCCGGCCCGGCCCGTTGTGGTCCGTGCCGTGGGCCGTGCCGGGCCGGCCGGGTCTTGGGCTGGCCCAAAAAAGCACGGCCCGGCTCCCTGCTCTACTTACAGGATACTGGTGTTTTATCCGTTCTATAGTTTATTGCCTACCTCACTGCAGATCAGAGAAGATGATGAGGAAGCAGATGCAGATGGTGCAAATTATCAGCTTGAGATGATGAGGTGTTTGCGGGAGGTTAATGTTGACAATAACACTGTTGGATGGCATGAGAATTGAGAGGCTATGCCATCTGACACTATATCTGTATTCAATTCACTTAAAAATAGTTAGTGGTGACTGCAGATGTCTGACATGTGCCTTGATAATCCTAGCAGTTCATGCCAGGGGATTGGTGATTTTCTAGACAACCAGAGTGTATGTGCCTCGATCTTTCAATTTATTGCTTGATTGTAATGTGCCGGTTTTTGAAAAATGATAATGTGCCGATATGGAGTAGCTACCGATTACAAGCAGCTAGTTAGCTTCTTTCAGATGATAGTAAAGCATGTTGCACCTTTGGCCAGTGTATGTTGGTGTCCGTGTAGTGTCAATACAATTTCTCCACCAACGATTCTTCATATATAAAGACAACTTTGTCGTAATTGATTCTCTTGCATTTGGGATTTGAAATTGGCCCCCTTGTTAGAACGTTTCTGTTTTATGTGCTGAAGAAGCAACCATTCTTATATATGAACTGCTATTATTCTTTGGTTTTCTGCTTGGTATAAGCATTGTAGAAAGAAACAAAATGGCCGGCATTGGTATATTAGCTCTGTCTTTAGTTGCCTATCTTTCTCATGATTCCTCACGTAATGTTGCTTCTTTCAATTTGTTTACGTAAAATGACTTGCACAATTGGTCCTCTTGCACTTGGAGTCTACGATGCGCCCCTTGTTAGTATCTTTCTGTTTTATGTCCTGAAAAAGGCACCGTATTGTTTTGACAGTCAGCATCTGAGGCGAACAGATAGCAGTTCATTTCCATTTATGTACATATGCTCAAACCTATTATGTCACTGCTGGAAGTCAATGTTTAAGTGATTGCTGGAAGAATCTACATAGTTGGAAACTATTCTGGTTCTTGGTGTTTTGTTGGAGAACTGTACTGGTTCATTGCTGGCAGACAATGCTGTCATTTTATTAAGATATCCCAGGCCAGCACAAAAATTCAGAATTAACTTATAGTGATGAGTGTTCCATTTGCAATGGAATGGAAGTGTATGAACTGATGAAAAATGAAATACTAAAGTGAAAATACCTGCTCAACCATAATCAGTGTGATAGTGAATATGAGAGAGTTAGTTATAGGATATCAATAAAATATAGGAGAGTGGAATATATGATGGGAGATTTAGGAAGTTGGTTGGAGTGTGTAGAGATACGAGAAGAGAATTTTTTAGAGAGGCTCTGTATGTAGAGATATAGAGAGTGAGAATTGAAATGTTGGTTGGAAATGCTCTTAGCTCTCCTCTAGTAGGGTTTCCCTTGCCTTCCCTGTAGCCGCCGGAGAGAAGAGGGCTTGATGACATCGGCGACGGAGTTGGTAGTGGAGGTAATCGAGCTCTGTCGTTCATGCCATCCGTCAGGGCCATGTATGGTAAGTCGGTTGGATCTATAAAAAGGGGTGGAAGGGCTCCGGCGGAAGATTGCCTCCTCCTCACCATTCCCGCCTCTGGCCGTCGGTGAGGTCCTGAGGTCCGCGACACCCCCACGTCGGCTGGTGTCCGGACTGATGACGGAAGAAGGGAGGTGATCATCGGTGCTTCAGGGCTAACGCGTTCTTGCCTCTTGCCAGGGAGGAAGGAGGTGCGCGAGGTCGTCACGGCGCGTAATCAAGCTCTTCGGGTGGTGATTTCTCGCCAGGGTCGAGGAGTGCTTGCGCCGGTTCGACGAGGCGAGCGGCGGACGCCTCGTTGCCTCGGTGCCGTTATTTGCCCCGGAGGCCTCTCCCTTGTCACGAACTCAGGCGCGGCGCCAGGCATGTTTTCGGTGGCAAGGTGAGGCCCTTGGACCAGGCCCTTCCTGTACGCATGCGTGCGAGGGTTGCCGCAGGGATTCTTGTTCTGTTCCGGATTGATGTTCGGTTGGTGACGCATGTGCAATGCTCAATGAAATGATCGGGAGTCTTTTTCTTGGCGTATTCAAATTTTTTTCTGGAAGCAAAACTGTCACGTTATGTCTTGCTTGAAGAGAGGCTTTTCTATTCAAGGTGTGTCGTCAGGCACATGTACTTGGCTTGGTCTGAGCAAAGCAGTTATTTTTTTCTCTGCTCTTCATTGCTGAGAACATCGAACTCGTCTGAACAAACGGTAGAGATGAAATCTGTTCTTCCTGGCGTACCGGCAAGATTGGTACTGTGTTTGACCATATCTTTAGCGAATTTGTGGCTAAATCGTTTGATTTGCTTGCTAGACTTCGGTTGCTTCCGACAGGGTCAAGTTGGAGCTTGCTGCCTGTCTATATCTTGCATGTATACGTGCGCTACATTGTATCAGGTATCTAGCAAGAAACTCATTTATTTTGAGAGTGACTTCATTCCTTGTTTGTCTGGTTTTTGGAAATTAACATGTCGCGAAATCGCACTTGACTGTTGTAAGTTGTGATCGATGAGGGTGAGGCGATTGGTTCCAGCGGTGAGTTTGTGGTCCTCGTTATCATGCTCAAGCAACCAGAAAAAGTCGGCTATGGACCATCTGCGCCGTGTCAACCTTTGGCGTTTGCGACAATTTTTTGGGTCGCGATAGTGTCTCGACCCGAGTAGTGTTCTGCTTGTTCTGATTGTTTGCTCACATTGAACTGGTCTGATCGTTTGAGAAGAAAAACTGCAGTAATTCAGCTGTTTTTTGGGTATACTAGCAGAATTGGCATTGTTCCCGATCAGACTTGTATGTAAAATTCCAGACTTGTCCGCCGACCTTTTGCTTCTGGCTGAATTAGATTGAGATTCGCTACTTGGCTTAGCGTACTGATTGATATGAACGAGTGAGCGTTTGTGTCATATGGTACCATGGGTATGTGCGTATACCATGTGTATACTTGTACATGGAAGATGTAATATTTAGGCAATTAAATTAAACGACAGCTTGGTTCCATAGCGTTTTCCTCTTTTCGAACCACGCTGCTATTTGATCATGGGATCATGCCCCGGTTTGTCGCATAAATGAGGGAACGGACCCTCGGATCCGGCTTATGCTACTGAGCGAGAAACTCTGCTAGTCTCTGTTAGTGTCTCATGCGCTCGTCTGTATTTGCTCATACTGTAGTGATGTCGTGCGTTGCTTAGGTAAAGCCCCGGAGGATTGCTCTATGTTGTGCTTGGTAGCGCTGAAGGCCTGACGCGGGCATGCCGGTCGTGGCGAACTGGGGGTGCCCCTGTGGTGTTCAGCCAAACGCCTAGGAGGGTGTGGCCGAGATACATTGTGCGCACCGCCTGGTGGCCGAGTTGGGCCTTCGGACATGCGAGCTGGCCTGCGCCGTCGCTTGCCGAAGACGGGCCACATGAATTAGCCTGTGGGCTTGTTGTGCATGGAGGCAACGTTCACCGCGGGGACTGCGCTCGCCCTCGCGACGATGGCATGATCATGGCGAAGATGGCGCTCATGCTTGAATCGTGCTCTCGGATGAGACGGCGCTCGTGACTGAGGCGTGTTCTTACGACAAAGATGGTTCTCACGGTAGAGGCATATTCATAGCGGAGACGGTTTTCTCAACGTAGGCGCGCTTAAGGCGGAGATGACACTCTCCTTATAGACAAGATTTTAGCAACCTTGTATTTCTGCGGTCCATCGGTGGAAAAGGTTTCTTGGTTTCTATGATTGTTCGCAAAAAAGTTCCAGAATAAAGAAGAAAAGAGCTTGCTTAATGTGGCATCAGTTATTTGGTGATGTTTCACCTATCCTTTCATCATGTCCCCACTCTTTTGATGTCATGAGTACAACAAGTCATTTAGGTGATTCTCTATCTTTTGAACCATATCAATCAAGAGTGTTATTTGTGATGGTTCTTGAATAGTTGCCTTGTTGGCATTATGGTGGGGGTGAGTAGCTTTTGCCATGTCCATTCTTTGGGATTGAAGCAAAGATGACCTTCGTATGGAGGTATCTCGATACGCTAAGTCGTCCTATGATTTCTCGACCTAACTGGTAGGGAGGATTGGGCATGTGACTTGTGTTCGCAGTTCCACTTCACGTCTAGAGGTGATGAGTGACTAGTTCATGAAGCCCACTATTACTTAAGGGAACAATCCTCCGAGTATTGCTATACATCATGTGTCAGAGGATTTGTAGGCCGCCCATGTGGAGGCAATGGACGCCCAAGCCACTCGGGTCTTTGTGAGTTAAGGTTCGGAAAGTTATGGTGCCCATGTGCCATACATATCTTTTGATAGGGAGACCTATGAAGATCGTGCCCATGACATTGTGATGGACTTTTTGTGGAATACTCGTCATCTTCAAATTAGAGACGCAAAAATACAAGTAAAGAAAAGCATACATTAAGGCTCATGGTTCACACATTCGTTCTTTAGTTCTTCTGATGATCGAGGGGATACAAGACCTTGGGGTGGCCGTAGGCGGTGCTTTTACAAGGAAATTAAACATAGACTACAAACAACACTTTGTTTATCTGAAGCGTGGGTTTTTGGTCTTGTATTGTTTTGATACTGTTAACTTCTCCCTCGTTCTCGCTTGTATGGGTGACCACTATCTTTGTGTTTCTTCTTCAAAGAGTTCTTTGTCTTCGCCACTTCATGAAGTATGACAGTTTTTAGGAAATTGGTCTTTTTTGTCACTTCATGAAGTATGTTCTCTTTTCGAGAATTGGTTCATCTTGACCAGGTCAATATCTTCACCTCGCACATATTTTTTGATTTTGTGATACAATTCCATTGTGGTTCGAGCCATTCCTGTTAACAAAAGAGAAAAAATGTTGCACATTTCTGTTGATCCTCCTCCACCTGCACAAATTGCCATGGAGAAAACTTCGATAAATTGCAAAGGATCAGAGTCTCCACTGTATTGCTTCAACGTGGGTTCCCAGAATTTCGGGGAAATTTTTTTAATCTGATTTCTTTTGAAAGAGGATTGCATGTTTGTCCAATTTTCCTGCCCCCACGATCTTGACGACGTTCTTTACGAGTTTGATAGCTGCTCTCTTTGTCAGAACTTGAAGAACGATATTGAGACCTTGATGATGCACGACTAAGTTCATGTCAAGCCCTCTTAGACCGGGTGGCGGTGCCTGAACTTGCAATTTGCTCACGATCTTTGTGTGATGCTTTTTTGCGGCCTTTGTCAACACCCCGTCCCTTATGGGGATAATCTTCTTGCCATGTCTCCTCAAGCACTATTGGCCTTACTTGAGATCCTTCTGGTTTAGAGGAGTGTTAGTAGCTCTGCCGAGAGCTTATGTTCCAAAGGAATGGAACCATGGATACCTGTTCATCACAACCGTCCAGCGCAAGGGTGGAAAAGGCAAGAAGTAAATTGGGTCAACATCCGGTGAAGCGCCTTGAAATAGTTCTGACTCTCGGGAGGTTCGATGATCCGTTCTGATTTGGATAGTCAGGGGCAAGGGTTGCAAAGGAGTCGATGTGCCCACTCCTTTGCGAGGAGGTGGCATAATGGGAGTTTGTTGAGTATTATATCCTTTTGAGGATCCAAGCAGAGTACGTAGCACATTGATGTCGACAGTCTTGGCGCCGATCATTGTCCTCAATTTTGCGATGAGCTGCTCGGTTGTTTGCAGAATTTATCCAATTGGTTCTCTAGCCTCGATTTGGGCGAAACGTATGACATTTATTTGGTTTGCCGTGATAACATCTTTGGGGGTTACGAGATTTCCCTTGAAAGATTTTGATCTTTGACATCACTTTGAGTGCCTTTTTCTTGGAGGTATGGACTGCGTGAATCTTCTTCATACCATCGTCGGTGACTTCTTTGTCGGTGGGAGATATTGTGATGGTATGTCAAGTTTCCGAGCTCTTCATGGAGGGAATGCGGATTGTTTCTTGTTAGCGGGTCCCCACATACTTAGAGAGAGAGAGAGGGTGCGTGTCAGGAACGAGTGGATCATCGAAAGTGTTGTGTAAGTAAAAGGACGTGAACGACGACTGTGTTGTTGGGCACCAAGCACTAATACAAGTGAGGTGACTTTTTTTTAACTGAGTTTGGCGTTGATGAGGTGTAATCCTGTTGATGGGTGTGACTAGGCTCCTTGGACCTGTGTTGAGGACGGAGTTGTCGAGCAACAGAGAAGGTTTAGCTTAGAGTTCTCTCGAGCTGAGAAAAACGAGCCATCGAGCATGTGAGAGAAATCTCCCCAAGGAAACTCATCCTACCTAGAGGGGGTAAGAGATCTTTGGATCCATGTCGAAGACGGAGTCATCGAGCAATGGACAAGTCTTAGCTTAGATTTCTCTCGAGCCGAGGGAACAAGTCGGCCGGCACAAGAGAGATCTCCCCGAGGAAACTCGTCACGTCTAGAGGGGGTGAGAGCTCTTCGGATACGTGGTTGAGGACGAAGTCGTTGAGCAACGGACAAGCCTTAACCTAGAGTTCTCTCAAGCCAAGGGAATTAGCCATCAGGCACGAAAGAGATCTCCCCGAGAAAACTCGTTACGCTCAAATTAGGTGAGAGCTCTTATTTTTCAAAAGGGATTATTTAGAAGTGACCCATGTGGTGCCTTTTATAGGCTCAAGGCCATGTACAAATGACTTACTTTACCCTTTGTGTGAGGATAATATGAAGATATTTTAGACTAATTTGATGTGTGCTCTTGGTTCACGAGGACGAGGGGGTCTTGGTCTATGATTCATGGTGAACCATCCATCTTAGATTTTTTTGAATATTTTATTTTTATATTTCTTGCTCAGTGTGTAAGAGGATATATATAGAAATGGCATCCCTAGTTGACGCTTATTATATTCTTACTGACAAATATGGTCAAGAGTATCGTGAAATTTATGCCTTCTGTGTGACTAGACGAACAGTCTGACTGTGAGTAGCGTTTTCTTTTTTGAACGGTAATTTACTGAATTAGCACAAAGGCAACAGTAGGGGGACACCTGCCCCTGTCATTATAGAAAAAAACTCCAAAGAAACTAAAATTACATTCAGGTCCCTGGGACCAATCCCCACACTGGTTCCGCAACCGGACTTCACTCCGCCGCCACATCGCTGGAGACGAAGGATAGAGGCCGAAGCTCCAGCCGCTGGATGACCTGCGCCGGAACTGTAGAGGACCAAGCCTCGATTTGATGCCGCAGAAGACGTCCGCCGCGGACGGCGAAACTTGACGTCGGTGGAAGGCACATCGGCGGGGACAAACACCCCAATCCAAGCAGGTACTGGAGCCAACGGCTCGGGATGAAATCCACGAGCTGGCCCGCCTCAGCTCAACCGAGGGGATCGACTCTAGAGCACAGAAAACGAGCGCGATGCCGAATCCGCCGATGAGGAGATCGCGGAGAACCATCTCTTCCACTGAGGACCGAGCTGCGCGAAGATGAACTTCCACTAGCTCCTCAGCACCGTGACGAGCAGCACCAAGAGGAGGTTTGAGCCGGGAAGACCAAAAGCCGGACACCGCTGCCGTAGACCTCACCGAACCGGCGGCGGAACGACAACTACTTAGACCTAACCTAGCCCTATTCACAAACCGGACTGAGGTCGCGGTTCCCCTCACCTCACGGCGCCCACAGGCGGCCGGAGGCGAGGGAAAACGCCGGCCTCGCCGGGGAGGGGGGGGGAAAGAGGAACTGGGGTGGAGCCCTTTTTTCACCGCTTCGAGAAGAGAGAGGGGAGGTCTCGAAGGGGCTTAACAGCAGTACTTTTGATGACGTGTGAGTAGCGTTTTCTTGATCTTCCGAGACAAAGTATGGCCCATGTAACCTCGTTGGTTGATAGAAGATCACAAGACAGACAATTATACCACTTGTTTTTTTGAGGGAACTCAATTATACAACTAGGGCCTGGGTAAGTACGAAGTGAATGTGTATAAATTTACATCGAGAAATAGCCCAGCACTTTCATCCTAGCTTGAAGCTAATGGTACGAATGCAATTGATATCACCAGGTCAAGAAATCAAAATATTTCTGTCTGGGCCTCCATATATCCTGTTCGTCCCTTGACGCACAGGCTGCCAGCCGTTGCCCGGTAGGCATTGACGATGGCAGTGGCAGCTTCAAGTCTCACCTTCTGTGGCAAGTGAAGGACTGAAGCATCCAGCCGCTACGTGCAAATCTGCACGGCTGCATCTCGATTTGACCGTCAAACTTGCAGATCCACAATTTAAGAAGTAGGGCATGCAAAAGGACTTGGTTAGTTCGCTCCTAATAATTCTCATCCATACCAAAGCTGGCCGTCTCCTGCGATAATCAACACGGTCACTGCTGGCCCTCGTGCACATGCGGCTCGCGAAACAGTGGCTTGATCTCGACGCTTCGAGAGGGCGTGCAGCGAGTTGAATTGCTCACAGTCGCGCCACAGGCAGACAGTGCACCAGCAGATGAGCGCGCGGCTGTGGCAGGATGGCGACGAGATGAGAGCCAAACCCCGGCCGGTAGATGGGAATGTTCCCCCGCGTTACTGTCCCACGAATCGCTCGCTGCGGATGCAGCTAGCGACCTGGCGTCCTAAGCTGCAGCTGTTGCTGAAAGCGTCGCAGCCCTTAGAGGTTAGAAAAGCCTTAAACGACGTTCGGTGCGTTCTAATCCGTGCACAGTGGTATGTCGTACAGTGCTTAGCTAGCTGTAATGGAGTGACCGAAGCAACCAGAATTTCTGTCATTTATCGGTCCAACTTTGATTAGTCACTAATGCTTTTGCCCGGTACCGGCCTGGAATCGGAAAAGAAACTCGGCGTCCTAACATATCGGACAACGGAGTAAATGGTAGCTTGACTTCCTGCCTCGTACGCCTTGGGTAGCCGGCCATAAATGCGCGTAGGAAGGATGGGCCGCCATGGGACCTTCTCTGTCGCGGCAGGACGCATGCATGCGTTGCGTTTTCTGCAGCGCTGACGAGTAAAGCTGCGACTCGGGCCGGGCCGTGCTGGCATGGCACGAGCTCGGCGTGCCTCGGGCTGTCGCTTGACCAGGCCGGCACGGCCCGCCGCCCCCACCGTGCCGTGCCGTGCCAGCACGTCCAACCGCGCCGGCGGCCCAAACACGGCACGGTGGCCCGCCGTGCCGCCTCCGGGCCGTGCCGGCACGGGCACGCCACGGTTGTCAGCGAAGAACGCATCCGAGGAGGCGCAGCGGCGGTGGCGGTGGTCCGAGTGGAGGCGCGTGCGAGGGGGGCGGCGGGAGGAGGGCGCGTGGCAGAGGCGGACCGAGCGGAGGGCGGAGGCGCGTGCGAGGGGGCGGCGGGAGGAGGGTGCGCGGCGGAGGCGGTCCGGTGGCTCACGGTGGGCGCACCCGAGGGAGGACTGAGGAGAGAGGAGGCAGGAGGGAGGAGGGCGGCGGGGGAATTGCTTGGGGAAGAGAAGAGGAGGGCGGGCTGGCCGCTGGGGGCGGGGGAGTTGGAGTGGCCGCCGGCGGGCCGGCGGGGTGGGGGACTGGGGTCTGGCCGTCTGGAGGGATTAGGGGAATGGGGGATGGGGGTGGGTCGGCGCGGGGGCTTTAGGGAGGGGAATGGGGGATGGGGGGTGGCCGGGTGAGTCGGGGAATGGGGGATGGCTGGTTGGTGGGATGGGGCCATGGGGGTGGGGCCGTGAGGGTCGGGGGGGGGGTGCGGGATAATGGCCACGTGGCCCGGGGGTGGGTCGGTAGGGTGTCTAGGGTTTAGCAGTTAGGGACTTAGGGTGCCAAGGAAAAAAAAGATAGAGAAGAAAATATAAAGAAGAGAGGAGAATAGAGGAGAAAAATAAAAAGAAGAAAGGGAGGAAAAATAAAAAGAAAAGAGGGAATAAATGAGAAATAAAAAAAGTAAAGAGATAAAGAAATTAAATATGTAAATAAACATAAAGGTAAACACTAATTGGAGAAATAACGAAATTTTATTGATATCCAATTATTGGCTCATTAAAAACCTTACACTCCAGTGTGGAGTACCTCCTGTAAGGAAAAGAGTATAATAATTTTGTATGCATACATGGATACTACTCAATGTCAAGATTCTTAAGGTCGGCCATAGCCTTCGTGATCTCCGGATCCTCGAGCTGATGTTGTTGCCGGGTCTCTGCTTTGTCCCAGTCATTGAGACAAGTAAGTGCCTCAACCATGTCAGGTGCGAGGGATGACCTTCTTGGCTCGATTATCCTTCCAACCATGCTGAAAGTGGCTTCCGATGAGACAGATGATACCGGAACCATGAGTATGTCTCGTGCAAAATGTGATAGCACGGGATATATCCTATGATGGTTCTTCCACCACGTGAGTAGATTGACATCTTGATCTTCTGCAAGGTCGAACTCAGTTTCAGCATAAGGTGTGTCAAGGTAGTGGTTGATCTCTACTCTGGGATTTCATCGCGTCCTGCCAGATGTTTGGGAAGATGATTCACTAGAAGCTCTGCCTTTTAGCTTCTTCCACACAGTGGCGACGCTCGAAGTGATATTTCCTTGTGGTGTTACCGATGCACTTGTCCTTGGTTGACCTGTACTACCATATTTTTTGTAATACAAATCATAAACATCAAAAAGCTCATCATGAATGTGAGTGTAAGCATCCGAGTAATCTAAACCTAAAGCTTCACCAATTGCCTCATAAGCCCCCTTTAGCCCTTCTAACTTTCTGCGGGGATCAAAAATAATACCATAATAATAGAGATGTGCAATAGCTGTAAAATATTTTAAAAACTTTTTCTCCATTAGTTCAATAATTGGTTTTAGGAGGCGATCATCCCTATTTTCTTTTATAGCTTCGGCCATTGTCCAAAGCCACTCGATGACTAAACAAGAAGTAGGATAATAAATACCAGAAAGAATTGCGGTTGCATTGTAAAATATTTTAAAAATTCACGAAAACGACTTGCAATTTCCCCGTCGCCATCGGTAATTACCTGCATACCTGCATTACAGTTCACATAGAGAGATATAATATGCTCATACCCCTCGCACCGCTCTAGCATGGTGTACATGGAGTTCCACCTCACCTTCATGTCAACACTAAATTTTCTTGGAACCTTATTGTTGGCTTTATAGTCGCGGTACGCTTTGTACCTTGTCGGTGATGACGTAATGAACATAATAGCAGTACGTATATTATCCAAATTACGCTTCATTACCTTCAAACCTGCTTGCACAATGAGATTAATGATGTGGCATATGCATCTCTGGTGGATGACGTAACCTCCAGTGTACGCTTGCAAAGAAGGTGTCATAATCTCCATAACCGAAGTGTTAGCTGAGGCATTGTCAAGAGTGATGGAGAAAATTCTATTTTCTATTTTAAAAATCACTAATAACCTCAAGAATACGTTCCGCGATGGCATCTCCAGTGTGTGCCTCATCTATTGACTTAAAGCCTATGACTCGTTTGTTTAAATTATATTCGTCATCCAAATAGTGTGCAACAACACTAAGATAAGCAGACCTTTGATGGGAGGAAGTCCATATGTCAGATGTTAAGGAGAAAGAAAAAACTCACTTTTGTGTACTGCTCTTTTAGTTCGGCCATTTTACGATTGTAAAGTGATAATATGTCTCTTGTAGTGGTTTTTCTAGTGACGTGATTGTACTATGGGCAAAAAGCACGTTGGATCAATCTCTCAAACCTCGCGCTTTCCCCCGTACTAATCGGAAGATTCTCGCTAACTATGTATTTAGCTATCTCCTCTCTTGCTAGCTGAGGGTTATACATCTATGTGCTTACCGAACGGTCAGGACCAAGGTTTAGCTGGGTTTGGACACCTTCTCCTTGTCTCCATCCCCCGGCTATCTTTTCCAAGCATAATTGGGTGTGCCGCTTTAGACTACCTGTTCCATTTTTTGAAGATGCCTTTAATCTAGCTTTGCAATATTTACAAGTCGCATATGATACCTGACGGCCGTTTTCCATTTCTACGGTATGCTCTATATGCTCCCAGCACCATGCCCTTCGGCTACTTCCACCCTTGGTTACTTGCACGATGATCCAACACCGGTATCCGTTGACCCCGGTTCCCCTGCAAAATTTTCAGCATCCTCAAAACCAACAGTACCATCCATATGCCTGTCATCCATACCATAGTCTCCCATGTCGAGGGAGAGTAGACGAGGATCGATTTGGTCGTCTTCCATGTTGACAGAGAGATGATCCATCTCGTTGTCTCCCATCGAAAGAGCACCATGGTGTGCCGGCGTTGGCCCGCTATGCGAGGATCGACCCCGCTATGACGCCATAGGACGAGCAGGAGGACGGCGTCGACTTGCCACCTCCGCCGCCTTCTCTTTCCCACGAGAAAACATTTTTACTTGTGTTTGTGTCTGTACTTGGTAGTAATATTTCTGTGAGCTTAGTATTGAGGTCTTGACGAGAAGTCAATATATATAGTAATGCACGAGCAGTCCAATGAATTAAAAAAAATTTAAATTTGATCTGTGCGGGGCGCGTGAGTCTCTCGAAACCCTAAATCCCTCCCAGACCCCCATCCCTTTTACCCTATCCCCCTATCCCCAGGCGGCCCCCCCGCGCACCCTCTCACATGGTGCCACGTGGCACGCAACCCCTGGCGGCCCCCCGCGCACCCGCTCCCATGGCGCCACGTGGCATGCCATCCCCTGGCGGCCCCCCGCGCAACCCCTCCCACGGCGCCACGTGGCTTGCCCTCCCCCCCCCGTGCGGCGCCCCGGCTCACCCGGCCTCCCCTTTCCCGTGCTGCCACGCGCCCCTGCCCCACGCGCCCTCGACCTCCAAGGCGCCACGCGCCGCACGCCCCCACCCCGCCACCCACGGCCCCCCGCCTCTCCCTCTCTCTCTCTCGCGCGCGCCTCGCCCCCGTGACCGGTCGCCCTCGCCGGCTCGCCCCCGTGACCCCGGTCGCCCTCGCCCCCGTGACCCCCGCGGCCCCGCCTCCTTCTTCCTCGGTTCCTCCGCCGCCGTGCCGCCGCGCCCGCCGTGTCCGCCGCGCCCGCCGCACCCGCCGTGCCGCGCCGTGCTCCGCCGTGCCCCGCCGGGCCGTGCCGGCACGAACACGACCCAACGCTCCGTGCCGGGCCGTGCAACCCATCGGGCACCGATCCCAGGCACGGCTCGGCCCGAAAGTTCGTGCCGTGCTAGCCCGGCCCGCCGGAGCGCCGTGCCATACAGTGCCGGGCGCCGTGCCGTGCCACCGGGCTTCGGGCAAGCCCGGAAAAACCTGGCCCGAGTCCCGGCTTTACTGACGAGGCGACGACGGGAGCAGAGGATGGGGCGATGGAGCGATCGATACGGGGGGTCATCGCGGAGCCATGTCGAGGGGGCAGCAAGCGACAAGACATCACCCCACCACCCCCTGCATTCAGGGCCGGCCCTGCAGGGGCGGCCGCCCCAGGCCCCCAAATACCAGGGTTAAGAAAATTTTAAGTAGTATGTATAAATTATTTGTATGAATATTATTGCTTTTGGATGTATTTAAGTGTTTATTAGTAAAATTTCATATATATATATATATATGTATATTGATTATTATTATTGTTATGATATTTATATTAAGGGGCCCGAGTTTTAGTTTCATCCAGGGCCCTCCAAAATCTTAGGATTTCGCCCCGGACCCCCAAAATCTCAGGACCGGCCCTGCGTGCATTAACCGGAGGTATGGGAGGGGCGCCCTACCGGCCTCGGAGTCTGATGCTATGCGCAAGAATCCACATCTCGTACACCCAAAACTTGCTTATTCCAAAGGGTCTCATCGAAGTTTCCATAAGAATATTTTGTAGTATATAACACTACAACAGAATTTGCAATCAGTGCAAGGCTTCGCTAGGAGACAATTCAGATTAGCCTGCTCGGTGTCAAGCAAGATATCATGGGTTTGATTGGCCTGCATATGGTTGTTGACTCGGTCTTACTGAAGAGATAGGCTAGACTCGGTGATGGGCTCGAATTCCTGAAAGCAACTCTGACGTACGGGGAGCAATTTCAGGTCGTTGCAGGGATAGCACCGGATGCACGTTCGGCGCATAGCACCGGTTCCAGTCAATTTATTAGATGCTTTGATGCCATGGACTTCACCTGACGAGAGGACCTGATCGAAGCAGATCGCACGCGGACGGCAAACAGCAACGGGAGCTGACCTGAACCAGGATTTGGTCGTCCATGGTCCGTGCTTCAGTTTCCAACTAGTTGTGTAGAGCAGCGGACAAAGAACTGATACAGCACGTCGTCGCGGTCGTAGTCGAATTGGTTTCTCGTGGCTCCTTTCTTAAAAGTACTAAATCGTCTTAGCATCAAAAAATCACAACACCACATCTAAGATATTTATGTGTATGCGGAAGGAACATTCCGTGCTGAAGTGTTAGCTCCAAGCGATACGGTTTAGACATGAGAGAGGTGGTGACTAGGATTTCAGAAATTTTAAATTAGGTGAATTTAATGTTAATGCCCCTCTCTTTAGATAGACATATGCAAAATAAGTTTCTACATTAGAGACTCATTATGACTCGAGATCTAATAAAATTCGAATCCTAATCCAAATTCGGTTTTAACCACTAAACGTACGACTATAGATTCATGCACATTTAGACACGAGGTGAGTATTCCTACTCAGTTACTAATTGATAGTAGCCTTTAACAGGACGGATCAACTTCTGAGTGTACATAAATATCAAATCAAACAAACCTCTACAATGTTCAATCATATGTATTCCATTTGCCTCATGATATCGGTCAAACCCAAGACGAGTATCTGTCATTCTTGTTTAGAAGTTTGATCACTCTTTCTCGATCACGTGGGTCAGAATCTTTGTTTGTGGTTAACTCTTTAACCATGAGTAGCATGACCATACATTTTCATATCTGGTCACTCGAGAGGCCTAGAGATATTTCCCTTGTTGTACGGATTGACAAATTCTATCTTGATTGACAATGTCTCACATCATACTTTATGATAAACCTGAAAGTCACCTTTATAACTACATAGTTACGAGTAGTGTTTGTTAATCCCTATAAATCACTCCACATCTCGAATGCATACGACAACCTTAAGTTTAAGGATATATCATACGTATTGTATATGAGACCAACAAATGACATGTAGGAATATAATGTTCTCGCTATGTCTCATGGTGAGTCGATCTAACCCCATGTTCTCTAATACATGTCTATATTATTAGTTTGATATCTTCATATATATGACCCATAAAACATGGTCATTAGTGAATACATATACTATCTAGTGTGTCACCATATGTTTTATCGATCACGAATCAGTTTAAAATAATCACCACATATATTAATTTAAAGTTTCCCAAGTAAGTGACATACTCGCTAAATAATATTAAAAATAATATTTAATAAATCACGAATAGAAGGTATGATCATTTCTATAATTACTTCTGGTCATATTTCTAAGACTTACTATTAAGGAGAAAACCACGCTTGTACACGACTACAAGTACGTGTCACCCCAGGATCGCCCACAGAAGGACGGCCGTTGTTCTGGCTCGTAAGTCGCGCGCCCCAGGCCGGGACCTGTGAATTTTGTGGTCAAAACGGACGCTTCGCCCCGCGCGTGGTAGCCACATTCGGTGCCGGCCCCAGCAGCCGCGCGTGTGGAGTCGGAGATTCCCGCGACCGACAAGCCGCGCCACCGCGCCGGGGCCCCTATGTCCGCTTTGTACCGTGCCGTCCCCATGCATGGCTCAGCTTTGTCTGCTTGTTTGCTTCTGCGCGGCTCCAACTGCCTGCGGTGCGGTACCATGCGCAATCGCCTGTTCCGCTCTAAATTGCTCGGCTGCTTTTGCTGTACCTCCGGACTCTCGGTCGCCGTTCTGCTCTCGCCGGCCGGTCTCCAGCTCCAGTGGACATTGCACAGAGGGCACCTTGTTTCGACGTTGCTACTGAGCGTTACTTGATGTGTTTAACCGTGTCCAGTAATGGATCACAAGGTCCACTTTGACATTAACGACAAAATTTGTACCAATACTTCAAAAGTTAAACGAGAAATCTATTGTTCGAATGGTGACATGTTAGTCTTAGAGCACAACCGTTTAGGGGGAGAGGGGAGGCTGACCGGCGAGCATGACGACAAGCTTGACGGCGATGATGGGCGTCCTAGTGGGCTAATCGGTGATCGAACGGGTAATACTAACATCAACTAGGGTTAGAGGGATAGCCTGATTAGGGTGCTGACGTCTCAACTCACCTGATGGCGATGGCCAACTAGATCTGGCAGTCGGTGACGTGGTGGTGGAGCGAGAGGGGGTAGATCAGAAGAAGAAAGAATAGAAAGAGGAAGGAAGAATGATGGTAAAATAGTGATGGAAAAGAGAAAGACGGCGAGACCACGGTAGAAGAGGGGCGCGATGTGGACTGGTCGCCCGATAGAACGGGTCGCTTCGAGTCACGTCCGAAGTTATATACTACTTCAAAGTATCGCTCCAAACTTTTTGTACGAGAGGACAAGAAGTTTTTAGCATCTGTTCACACTTGCTTGATTTGTCTCTAAAAAATAATTTGGTTCTACATTTGTCTTCAAAAATTTCCTCGCTCCAAATATATCGTAAGTGCGAAAAGCCACCGAATGCTAATGGAGCCTTAGTCCGTACATCCGTATCATTCGCAATTCGCATGCTTTGAGGACTGAAAAGGACGATCAAAAAGGTACCCATGTTTCTTACAAAAGAAAAAGGTATCTATGTTGAATTTATCTTTATTTGTAGTCATTTGAATGCCCATGTCTTTATCACTATACGTAACTAATTGCCATACCTTGTTCATGATGGCTACATGCACTTCGTAATACATGAGTAGTTTCTAGTCTTTAGTCTGATCTGAAACAATACAATTAGCAGGATATGATTTGTGCTGCACATAATTAATGACGTTGTAGTGTGTCACGTTGGACGGTTTATCATAAATGATTTAACAAAATCTATCCATAATTAGTCTTGTTATAGTCAAATTATGTTAAAATAGATGTTACATAAGATTTTCTAAAACATCCGTCGTAATGTTAAGGAATACACCACTGACGATTTTTGGACCCAAATCATATATGATATGTGGCTCATCATAGATAGTGTTTGGACACAAATTATATGCCACAACAGCCATAAACCCTAACTTAGGAATCCCTCCAGCCACACAATACCTACCAACCCCCCTCCCCCTTACTCCAATCATACCACCAACCTCTTTCCCTTCCCCTTCCTCTTCCCCTTCCCCATACATAACAATCGCATTGCTGCCTCTTTCTCTTCCCTCTCCTCCATCCCCATCAACCAAGCAAACCACCGCCTTCTACCGCTTCAAGGCCGTCTTTAGCCCCCTCCTTCGTGCTGCAGCCGCCAGCACTGACTGGCCTTCTCCGTCACGGCCATGATCCACCACTCCGCTGAGCCCCACTATGCTAGATCTGCCACCCCAAACGGTGATGGAGGAAGAGGCGCCAGCCCTGCGACATCCGGTACGTCATCCATAACCGCCTTTTGCAAGCCACACCTACAGGTCTGGCGTAGATTTGGCACGTTGAACTTGACATAGTGGATGGGAGGGCCTGGCGACGTCCTCATCATTGTGCTTGCCCTCGACGACAGCAACGACAGCCGTGCTCTCATGTGAGCCCTTGTAGTGGCCGCAAGCCTCGCTGACCTCCAGGTACCGAGTTCGAGCTTAGCGTCGTCTATGTGTTCATTTGCAAAAGTTGTAAATGGAGAAGATAGCTAGGTTCATTTGCAGAAGTTATAAGTCAATTGTTCATTCCTGGTTCTATGTGTAAATTGATAAGTTCCGGTGTATATTTAATGGAGTCCCATGTTCAATTGACTTTCTCTGTGTTGATTTCATAGCGTCCAACGGCACCTGAGTAGGGGTGCAATTTCATTTTATTTTTGTAATTGAAAAACCAGATAACAGACCTTATCTAAATTAACCATCTGTGATAAGCTAGCATGGTCATCACAGACACAACGGCATAAACAGATCAAATACCGTCTGTTACGAGGCTTTTGATCCGTCTAGGACGAGGGTATCGTGTGTACTCTACACTCTTTATGCAACATAGCACGTACGTACGCTTCAAAAAAGATCTCGCAATGATCACGGTACGTCTAACTCTCTAGCGGTGTTCTCCTCCAACCAGCCACGCTGCTACGTACGCACTCTATTAGACTTGTTTCCATGGTCGCCGTCATCTTTAGAAAAAAAGGCACATAGATATCAATGAGATCACAACAGTTCCGTCTGGATTACACCACGTCGTTCTGACGAAAGTACACAAGGTATAGTAGTAGTACGTACGTCCATATCAGTTCCTGACACCTACGCCGAGTTCGGTTCAACTGCCAAAGAAAATGCGGCCATGCATTGATCAAGGTGGTCCGGTCGATTAGGCGTCCGGATGGAGGCAGTACAGCTGATAAGAAAGCAATTGCACGTAACTAGCTAGCGAATTGAATCCGACCAGTCGTAATTCGGCAATGCATGCGACGAGTCGGACTTCAGTACCGACCGAGCTCGTGTCCGCGAGGGCACGTCGTCAGTTCTCGGATCTCAACTGGTGCGGGCCAATCCAGCTGGGTAAGATGCGAAACTTGAAGCTTATGTGAGAGGACTGGACTTCCTGTACGTAACCTGAAGTTAAACACGAGCCATATGTTAGAGTTGATCCATCCACATTTTACCTTTAAGCGTAGTTTGAACATAGGAATTCTGCAGAATTAGAGAAGATTCCCGCTTTACAAACATAGCTTACATTGGCCGTGAATTTGTCTTTTACATTTTCTGATGCGTAGATTTAAAACAACTCAAATCGTGCAGAATTCGAGAAGATTCTGTTAGTACAACGAGCACTTTTAGGTCTGTTTTAATCCAAAAATATAAGAGACGAGGACAATATTGATTAATAAATATTGTACGAATAAACTAGGTATATAAGTGACTACCGAGTAGAAATATCATATATCTATTTCATAAGTAAGAGCTAACATAATAACTAATGGACCATTATGACTATGTAGATGTATCCGTTATTGGAAGAAGATGACGTCGTGGTGGTAATGATGTAGTCGACATCGTGGACGAAGACGTAGAAGAGGTCCTGTGGGTCGTAGATGGGTCCTGGTTATCGTAGAGGAGGTCTTGGCTGAAACAGGAGAGGTCCCGATTGATGCGGAGGAGGCCCTGTCTGATGCAAATGTGATCTTGCGTGTTGTCATGAATGTAGGGGAGGTCCTGCACGAATGAGTAGCCACGCCGTATGCTCCCCAAAAACCTTATTCATCCTGGCTCGATGAAAGCTCACGAGAGACGAATGATTTCGGAGGCCTGTTCTCACGTCCACCAGTGCACGCCGATGTGATGGGACGCAGTTACTTGGAAGCAACGCGGAAAAAAGGATCAAAGCTCCAAGTCACAGTCCTAAAAACGTCTAAGTCCGCTAAGTTTGAAAACCAAAACTCCTAAAAATTTCCAGTGTCTAAGATCTCTTATGGACTTATTCTTTGAAATCTTGGAATGTCCGAGTCAGTATGTTAGAAGCTTCAAGTTCGTGTATTGTCATCACTCTATTGAGTACCTTTAAATCTCGAAAGCTCCAAGTGCCATGTCGGAACCTCCAAAATTTGGCTCTGACTATGCCTTGCTCAAGCCTATTCAAATTTTCTGGAGGGTCTGGGCTCAAGTCAGAACCGCCAACACTTGCTCCTGTTCGTTGTGCTCTGAAAGTTGGAGTCCCCTGGTTCTTGCCAGAGTCTTCGAGATTCGTTGCTGGATACGCTATATAGCTGTTGATTTGAAAAGTCAGAGTCTCCGGGTTCTTGTCAGAATCTCTAAGATCTAATGCTGACACGCTATAAAAAGTCAGAGTCTCCAAGATCAGTTGTTGTACACGAGATCTAGCCGTTGATTTGAAATGTCCAAACCTCTGGGTTCAGAACCTTCGAGTTCTGCCGATTTTGCTATAACGGCTATTTTTTGAGGGTTTAGTTGTATATACCCCGAAACTCTTTGCATACATAACTCTTTTGCTAATCCGTTCCTCTGTTCTCCTAAGTGTTACTTCACATTTCCTCAAGCCCAAGTTGTGATTCTTGTGAGGAAATCTTGAGAGAGAGAGAGAGAGAGAGAGAGAGATTGGTCCACAGTTGAACATCAAATAAGAGTTCATCTCCAAGCTGAACTGATTGAAAACTGTTACTCTTAGAGATTGACGTCTCGTAGACGGCTAAGAGTCCTTTGGGAGTCTTTGAGCAATTTGTGAAGAGGCCCAAGAAGTTTGTGATGGTTTGGAGCTCGCCTACCACAAGGTGATGAGTTACCACAAGTGTAGGGGACTTCACATCAGCAAGCCCATTGGGGAAAGAGCACGTTTCGATGTCGGCTTCGATATGTGGATCAAACTTCCTCAATGGAGATGTAGAGCCTCGCCAAAGGCTTGATCTTGGACAGCAAATCTTATGTCTTCTGTCTGGTTGTCTCTTTCAACTTCTCCATACTTGTTTCCTTGAGTATTTTGAGAACTAGCATATTAGGGTTTACTTAGTGTTTTAGAACTACATGTCTAGGATTTGGTTTTGGTATTAGTTTTTGATAATCTCGTATTCACCCCATCTAATTGATAGTCTAGATCCTTTCAATAACCCTTGGCCATAAATCTTGCCTTGTATTTTTTAATAGTACCATTGGGTCTAAGTTTCTTCTTGAACGCCCACTTGCACTCTACAGTTTTACAATCATAGGGCCGATCAGTGATGTCCCAAGTTTCTTTAGCAACAATGGAATCCATTTCACTATGGACTGCTTCCTTCAAGTTGTCTGCATCTAGAGATGCATAAACTTTTGAAATAGTTTTGCGAGTATCATCCATAAGATACATAGTGAAATTATCACCAAAGGATTTTGCAATCCTTGGTCTCTAGCTCTTCCTCAAAGCACCACTATCATCCTCCTCTGAGATTTTCTCATGTGTTTCTTTAAAGTATTCAAATGGAATGGTAAGTTTAGGAGTTAAATAATCTGTTTGACTAGAACTGCTACGCATATCCTTCATTAGAAGGACGTTCTCAAATAATATAGCATTTTTAGACTCCATTACCGTACCGACATACATATCTGGTACTTCAGATTTGACCATTGAGAACCTATAAGAAATGCTTCAATAAGCATATCCCAAAAAGGCACAATCCATAATTTTAGGTCTGAACTTGTGCTTCTTAGTTATTGGTATGTTGACTTTTGACAAGCACCCTCACATGTAAATAAGAAAGTAATAGTTTCCTTCCTTCCCATTCCTTGTAAGGAGTTTTCTCTTTATTCTTACTTGGAACTCTATTCAGGATATGGCACGACATCAATAGGACCTCCCCCTATCATGCCTTAGATAATACAACAGTGTCTAACATGGCGTTAATCAAGTCAGTCAAAGTGCGATTCTTCCTTTTGGCAACCCTGTTAGATTGAGGTGAATAGGGAGGCACCCTCTCATTTGAAAAGTATTCTCCACCTTGATCTGATCTAACTCTTTTGATCTTTCTATCAACTTGATTTCAACCTCTGCCTTATAGATTTTAAAGTAGTGTAGAGCTAAATCTAGTGACATCATCAATCAAAGTCATGAAATATTTTTCCACCATTTGTCAACACACCATTCATCTCACAGAGGTCTCAATATATGAGTTCTAGAGGTGCTAAGTTTCTCTCCTCGGCTGCCTTGTGGGGCTTACGAGTTTACTTAGATTGCACCCAACTTTGGCACTTAGAATCTTCGACTGGTGAAAATTTTGGGCTTAAATTCATACTGGAAAGCCGAGTCATGCAACCAAAATTAATATGACATTGCCAAACAGTAGCCTCACCTCCATTGGCATAAACATGGTTCACAACCTTATTACAGAAATAAAAAGGGAAAATTCGGAACAAGCCTCCTCACTCATAGCCTTCACCAAAAAAAGTTCATACTTATATACGGCTAGTTTATTGGACTCAAACACTAACTTGAACCCATACATGTTGCACGTTTCTCTGCCGATTTTCCTTGAAGTAAACTTTAGATTTATTGTGCCAATACCATGAACAGAAGTATGTGACCCATTCCCCATTAGGACAGAAGAAGTCTGAGTGACCTGATACGAAGAAAACAATGAAACATTAGAACACACATGAATAATTGCCCCAATGTTTGTCCACCAATCATTAGAGAACCATACTCGATGCTCCCTACTTCGGTACTGCCAATAGTCATGTTGATAGATTTGGTGATATGTCTTGGCCGAACCTTTTTTCCTTTGCATTTTTTACAATCCTTAGCCCAATGGCCGAGTTCACCGCACACGAAGCAAGGATTGTCTGCCTTGTTCATTGGATTCTTCCTCTTCTTGTAGTGGTGTTTTGATTGACCTTGTTCTTCCCTTTAATACGTTGGCGCTGGACTATCCCTCGCCTCCTTTAGCATGCACATCCGTCGCTCAAGCTTTCTCCTTGTGGGGACCTAGTTTTTAAGGCTGGATACACTTTGTGCAAACAACACCAGTCCAAGATCAACTTACTGGTGAAATACAAATAAACTTGGTATCACATCCATACAAACATCTTATACAACTTATAAGATATAATGCCATAAAGGTCCCAATTATTACAAATAGCACCCTAAGGGGGTAGATAAAGCACAAGGCTAACAGCGGAAAACATAAAGATAACTTGGCTTGATGAAGCTCCAAGCTCACAGGAAACCAACTGGGATTACTCCCTAGTTGTAATCGTTGTTATAGTAGTCGTTGGAGTCGGGGTCAGTACCAGTGTCAGGCCAAATCAACAAGCTAGGTGAGTATATGGAATGTACTGGCAAGACAGCCAAGAAAGGAAAGACATATGCATGCATTCATTCATATCATTCTAGTTGATCATGAAAATATGAATAGAGGAATAGAACAACATGACTTGTAAGAAAAAATTAGTTTAAGCATAAATGTATGAAAGTAAGGACCAGACAAATATCTGGATGGTGACCAGGTAACATGATAATAAGTAAAGGGACCAGATCAGAAGAAAATAAGTAAAGGGACCAGATCACTGTATTGTAAATATAAGAATCAACTAACTGGATTGCAAGGTAAATAAATGAGAAGGACTAGATGGCTGCATTTCAAGAGAATAAATGAAAGGACCAAGTGACTGGACATCAAATAAAGTTTAATTAAAGGACCAAACGACTGGATAGTCAAAGATAAGGACTAGATAACTGCGTAGTCAAAGATAAGGACTAGATAATTGGATAATCAAAGAAAGGACCATATAACTAGATAATCAAAGATGAGAACCAGCCCACGGAGTGTCCAATAGTTCACATGTTCATCTGTGGAGGTGTTCATAAGTTCATCTCCCGTTCAGGTGTTCATAAGCTTATCTCCCGCTTAGTTCGACCATCATCGTATAGTGTGACCACACCTAACTTATGCCCTTGACTGCGGACTCAGCTATTCGAATATGTTTACACTCTGCAGAGACTGTACAGCTTTACCCAACACAATGAAATAACCCTCTTGTGCCTGGCCATTAGCACACTCCCATTGGTGTGCTGCAAGGTTATTTCGATGAGGCCGTTACATTGCCCCTCCTTCCCACTGCACCATCTAGTAGCATATTTCTCAGATGTTGGTTCACATTAACTCCGAGAAAATACCACGAGAGAGGCCATGAACAACAACAAATCACTTGCATCATAAGGTATGACAACACATGTTCATGCTCTAGTAAACTAGGAAGTGTGCAAATACTCTGCAACGACCACCTAATCTACTATAGGGATGGGTGTAGGTGGAAGGTTGGACAACTTATTTAGCCAAGTGCTCCCCAGAGAGGATGCGTGCATCTACCGGGGGTAGATTGGATATGTGACACTATGACTCGATCTATAGCCAACTCAGGAGATATAGTTGTTTCATGTTCTTTAGTCATATGATCATCATTAGTTCAGATTTTGTCATGTTCGTCATCAGCTCATAAGCCACAAAAAGGGGAGCAACTCCTCCCAAAGAGACATCATCATTTTTCCATGTAAATGAGCTACAAGACAGGCTTTAAACCTTTGAGCCATCATTCGATGTGATTAAAGAACATGTTAGCATGTAACCACATTTAAAGATCTGTAATCAATCCACATTTGCCAACTTTTGTCTTTCTTTTCCACAAATATCACTTGTGAACCCCATGGTGAGGAACTTGGTCAAATAAATCCTTTTTCCTCCAGTTATTGCAATTGCTTCTTATTTCCATCAATTTATTAGCAGGCATACGGTATAGTCTTTGTGAAATCGGTGCCAGTTGTCATGGTTGGTCTGAGGTCGCCTGACAAGGAATTTTTTTTGGTGGCACTTGACTGTGGCTGCCAGTGCTTGTCTTTGGCAGAGTTCACACCTTGGCAGGCTACAAGTGCTCTGGACGCACCGGGTGCACGTCATGCCAGTCGCATTCTAGATCGGCTGCACGTGCGGTGGCTGGCAAGTAGTTCTAGAGATGTGCCACATGGAGTTAAGAAGGGAGAGGAAGGTAGAGGTCGAGAGTAACCAACCTAAGGTGGTACGGTGCATGAAATCGAGGGTTTGGCAAGGTGTTTGATGGTTGGAACTTGGGTTGCATTGTTTAGACAGAGAAGTGTGAGTGGAGTGAAATGGTCATCTTGTCCCAATGATGCCCTTTGCCAAATTTCAGATTTTTCTAAGGTGTAGAGATTAGGTTTTGGAGGAATGAGCAAAACAAGCTGAAATTTGAATCTGAAGTGGTTCTGAAATTTTGAACTGCAGAACAAGCGTTGAGCACTAAAATGATTTATGTGAGGTTATAAGATTCTATAAAAATATTCTTGGATTTTTCTCAAAATCTTAGAGGTGGAAAAGAAATTATGGGATATTATGAGACATGAATTCCCAATAATTAGGAATAAAGAAAACATAAAACAATTGGGAATAAAGAAATCAGGAAAAATTAGAGGTAGTGAGAAGAAGCTAGTGCCATGCTCCACAATTTTTTCCCAAAGAGAGAAAAGAAGCAAAGAAGCAAAAAACAACACATGAAATTACGATGCAAGAGAAAAGGAAATGAGAAAATCAACGAAATTTGAAAAATATCATATATATATATATATATATATATATATTTGGATTGTCATACTCCTCAACATAAAGAAACGCTATCAAGTTCTCAACAGAAATCTTTTGTCTCTTGTGTTTCACAGTTGTGGCAAAATTCCTCCACGAGGGAGGCTATTTGGCAATAATGCCCATAGCCACAAACTTGTTAGGCAATGCACATTTGATGAGTTCAAGTTCCTTTACAATGATCATGAGCATGCTCGACTACAGAAATTTCATCGACCATCTTGAAGTCATGATAAAAATATTGCTCTATGACGTACATTTCACTACCTGCTTCCGATGCACCGAACTTAGTTTCAACTGCATCTGGCAATTCCTTTGCATCACTCATGTGAATGTACACATCACAAAGGCGTCAGCAAGGATGCTAAGAACTCCTCCTACCAAGAGCGTGGTGGCATCCTCTAATGCCTTCTCCTGCTCAGAGGTACGGGTTCCTTCAGGTTTGCCAGCCGCAACCTAGTAGATGTTCATAGCGGTTAGTCACAAAGTGGCTTTGATCTTCCATCTCTTAAAGTGCACACTTGGCAAACTTGTCTGGCCTTAGTGCATCGGCGAAACTAGCCATCATGAAACCCAAGTGTCTAACATAAGGTTTTTGATTGTTGGAATAATGAGGACCGGTTTATTTTAATCTAGAAATATAATGTGAAAGAGATCATGACAATATTGATGAATGACCATTGCACGCACAAACTAGGCATGCGATGACTATTGAGTAGAAATTTCGTATATCTATTTCACAAGTACATGCTCGCATAGAAACTTTCAACACGGAAATGATCACCATGACTATGTAGACATCCGTGTTATTGGAAGAAGATAGTGCCTTGGGGGTGATGATGTAGTCGACGTTGTGGATGAAGACGTAAAAGAGGTCCCGGTGTTGTAGAGGATATCCTTATTGTTGTGGAGGAGGTGTTCGCTGAAACAGGAGAGGTCTTGGCTGACTCAGATGAGGTCCTATCTGATGCAGAGAAGGTCCTGAATATTTTAGTAGAGGTCCTAAATGATGTAGTGAAGGTTTTGGACGAACAAGTAGTCTCACCGTCCCAATTGTGCTGTTTGAGTAGTCTGACCGTCCCCCCTTTCGCCAGGTCGCCTCCACACCGGTTTGACCGCCCCTTCTGGCTGGTCTCACCGCGCATGCTCACCGCTTTCATGGTTGTGACCGCATTTGCGCGGTTGCACCACGCCATGCCCGCTTGCGCTGGTCGGACAACCCTTCTGGCTGGTCTGACCCGAAGAAGTCATTGAAACCACGTCATCTTTGAGCATTCCGTGATGCTAGCCTGAGCAGCTATGCGCGCTAGTTCCACCCTGATTATCCAGGCCACCTGCCTAAACTGTCTGAGCCTCGTGCCGGCAGTGGACGCTAGTCTGATCAACCTGGTGGGGTCAGTCTGACAGTGTTAGTTACCATCGCCACTAAACGGGCCGGGCTATGCCGCCTGAAGTGTCCTGCACCACTGATTGCTTCGGCGATCATCGCCATGCTCCACCTTGCGCCATGTCCGCTCCGCACACCACCTGCTAAATTGCCAACACCTTGTGAAGCAACATTCTTGCGCCTCCATCAAGATCTTCCGCGCTGCCTCTAGATCCAATCCAACCTCAAGCTCTGATACCACTTGTTACGAAATTAGCCCCCATGGGCCAATCTCCCGAGGTGCCTAGCCATTGGATCTACCGAGTTAAACATCCAAGATCAAAAATGTCGAAGACACGATGTTTGTTGTTGAGGTTCAGTCGAAGTCTTCATACCTAGGAGCCTTTCTTGGGCGTTCCCCCCTCATATTATAGCAACATGATCCATCCGAAACAAGGCCTCTATAATAACCGATCTACACAACCACCAATATGAGCTTCGCGGAGCTCACCGATCCCGTCAAATTCACCAAACGATCTAACCGCTTCCTTGCTGATCTAATCACTTGACCTCGGTCGACACGCCATGTACCACCACCGCAGCTTCTGACCTTGGCCGGTCTGATCGCTCCTCCTGATTGGTCTAATCGCCACCTTTGAATTTGTCGGTACTTATCGAATCATGATGTCTCGAGCCCTAGCCAGTCTAGCCGCCCCTAACCGGTGGTCTGACCTCTCCGACCGGTCTGACCGCCCCCTGCTCCATCGATTCCTTTTTGCTCGAGTTACAACGTGTGGTGCCCCCCTCATTATATAGGGCATAGGAGTACTAGAGTTTGACTCTAAGGCCTACTACAATCCACATACAAATTAGAGTCTCTTCCTAACTCTAATTCATCCCAAAGTCCAATACGTAACCATATACGTCTACATATTCAACACAAATTCATGAGGTAGTTTTGTCTAATATGGTCTATGGACTTGGTGCATGAGAGCGGAGATACTTGGTCGTGTTCCATGGTAGACCATGCACTTGACTTGACTTAGGTTTGACCTTCTCTTTTATATTTGCACTTCCTTCTTGTTCTCCTTCTTTATGTACATTATCTTGATGAATAATGAAGTCTCCTTGCTGGTGCTTGCTCTACTATTTCAACACAAGAGAATGTGGACAGGAGAGTGAGAGCCAGATATCTAGATCCAGTGGATGAGACAGAGCGAACATGTGAGAAAACAGGAAAGAGAGAATGACTTTTTATAAATAAACATCATTGGATGCCAACTTAGTTAACGCTTGCGAGTTTTTCCCTACGTGGCTTGCTTGGTGGTGGAATTGGATCAAACAAGTTTAGGGTGCCGAATTCATGTTTTGTAACTTGTTGGATTAAAGTGATCTCACCTTCAAATTTATAGACTACCAATGCAACTTACTCTTTATAAATCCGGAATTGCTATTTCTCAGGCGACTGAGCAATAACAATTTCTCAGTCGTCTGAATTGTACAAAAAAAAATATAACTTAGGTATAGAAAATGTGCAACTGCTCAATTTTGCTCAATTGCACATTTCTAAACCTAAAGTTACACATAATTTTTAAAATATATAATCAACTAATTAACCATTGGATCAAGAATCAACGTCTAGGATTATTGACTATTTCTAAGTCTCCCTTATAAATTAACAAGGAAAGATAATTTCAGAGCATCCAAATCATACGAGACAACATAGAACGAAAACAATAAGATATTTGATGTAAGATAGCTAGACCCATGTCATATGATCTATGTCCTGCGGATCCAACAATTTGTACCGTCCTTTGCTTCGCATGCATTTTGTGCATAAATTTGACGGGTCCTTGTCATAGAGAAGTCCATTCGATATGGGTAGTAATTTAATAAACGTAATTGACATGCATGTAGTTCTACATAGCAGAGGACCCAAAAAGAGAAGAAAATACAGAAAACAAAAGCAAATATCCGTAGGTACCTAGGGTCATAATTTCATCATAACTACTCCTCACTGCCTCAGAAAATTCAAATGCGAAATATCATACCCCCCCTACATCAACGCATCATCATGCTTCATGCATCCTCCTCCACGCATCAGCTAGGCGCCTCCGTTGCTCGCCAGCTCCTTGGTGTTGTTCCATTGTCTGTTGCCGGGGCTCCACTTGGGGCATTTGGGACTGAAGTACTTGGCCTGCACCCTCGCGTCGAGCAGCTCGACCACCGGGCCGGGGCGCACGCACCGCGGCGCCTTGTACTGGTTGATGGACGCGCCGCGGCTGAGCGCGTAGTCCATGAGCTTGTCGAAGGTGCCCTCCGACACGACCCGTATCTCGAGGGGGCCGATGGACCTGTCGCAGGCGCGGCCCTGCCGGTACACGCTGTTCAGGGTCTCCTCCACGGACAGGCAGCACTCCTCGAACACGGAGGCCGGCACCGCCGTGCTGCCCGCGCGCAGCTCCCAGAACAGCACGTAGTGGCCCGGGATGGTAGCTGTGTCGGCGTAGCTGGTGTACTCCACCAGCGACGCCCCGAACGGCGCCAGGTGCTGCACCGCGCTGCTCACCGCCGTGTGCAGCTCCGTCTCGTCCGTCTTGTCCGAGTCGATGCTCAGCGCCACGTTTTGCCGCCGCACAAAGCTAAACATCGGTGCCTTGTTCTTGAACCCTGCCACCCTCAGTACGTCGCCCACGCGATACCGACACAAACCTGTCACAATCACACACCACATACGACATCAGTCTTACTACATACCGGAGAAGCCACAAGAAAAATACCGATGATCGAAGCCACGCTATGTCGAAGAAGCGAGCCATACCGGAGAAGGTGGTTACGACGAGCTCATAGTCGTGACCGAGCTTCACATCGACTAGATCGACGAGGTCGCGGTGGCTCGACTCCGCATTGGTGTTGCTACAATGGACGGGGAGGAACTCAAAGTAGCACATGGTGGGGATGAGCGTGTAGGCGACGTCGCTGGGCTTGCACATGGGGTTCAGGTTGAGGCCGAAGTAGCACTCCGATGAGGCGTACATGGTGCACGTGAGCGGCAGGCGGCCGCCGTAGAACTCGAGCGTCGGTATGTACTGCGACATGGCGCCGGTCACGATCACGTCTATGTACTTGGTGCGGGGCCACAGACGCCGGACGATGCCCTCCCACGATGGCTTCGAACACTCGGCCTCGATCTCGTCGGCGAGGCCGGGGTCGGCGCGGAGCTCCCTCCCGACGGCGTCGCGCACCGCGCGGTCGGTGATCTCCAGGTCGAGCTCGCCGGTGCGGATGTCGTGGCACAGGCGCGGCCAGTGCTTCTCGACGAAGCGGATGGCGCGGAGGAGGCCAGAAGCGAACACCGCGCCCACGCGCAGCACGTCGGTGCGGTGAACGAGTCCGCAGAGCAGCTGGGCGTACATGCTCTGGTAGGAGTCCACGCACAGGATGGCCTCGTTGGGGCTCGTGTAGGCCGTGTAGGGGTCGTGCGGGCGGTCGAGGAAGTGCCGGCTCCGGTAGTAGCTCGTTAACACCGGCCGCGCCGGAAGCCCGCCCGGCGTGCGCGACTCCGCCTTCACGAAGAGCAGGTACATCGCCTTGCCTTTGTCGAGCCCGGGCACCGACTGGCTCATCACCGGCATCAGTAGACTGTACAGCAGCGACCGCCGGTTCATCTCATCGGCGATGGTCGGCATGAGCTTCCTTTCCCCTCCGGACGTGCCCGAGCTAGTGCACATGAACCCCCATTGTACGAAGCGCGTTAGTGAACACATCCACGCCAGATAGATTTTGCACACAGCAGCATATGCATATGTACATGTACATGCCATGTATACCTTGTGAGGAACTCAGATATGGGCTTGCCAGAGAGGATGGGCGAGGTGTCACCGTTGGCGATGCGGAGTATGTCTGGCTGGAGGTCCTCGTATGTGACGAGCGGAACAGAGCGGCGGAAGGCGACCACGGAGCAGGACACGCCGTATCGGCGCAGGTACTCAGCCGGCGCGTTCTGCGCCAGAATCTCGGCGAGGACGCGTCGCTGCACCGCCCCCGCGTTCGCCGTGACGTGCTCGATGAACTCGAGTGCCTCGCGGTGTGCCCCGGGGGCGTAGCCGCAGGCCGGGGCTGGCTTCGCGCTCGGTGCTTCCGGCATGGCACAGCACTGCGAACAAGGGTTTGCGTGTGTATGTACTGCAGCTTGTGATCCCAGGCTCGTCAGGATGCGGTATTACTCGGTGGTTAACCAAGCTAGGGAGGGCGGGTGTTGTGTGAGCGAGAAGTACGAGTGGGAGGATTTATATAGGGGGCAGATGGGGATGGGGAGTACTTTACTGGGTTGGCATATGGGCCTACTAGTAAATACTCCTATACTGATGCTGTAAAAAAAAGATAACGAGTCCAACTCTCATATGAATGCCAGCCGTACGTCTTGCATGTTTTCCTAGTGCACATATGATTGTCTTTCTGCATAAAATATTGCAAATATTCACATCCTAACATGTCCTATGATCTTCTTTTTTTTATTCAGGAGGCAACTCATGCATGCTCAAATCATAATGGCGCAAATGTTAAATCTCAGTTTTATACTATACGTATCTTATTTTTAGTTTCTCTTTCGCAATATTTTATTGTTTATTTGCGTGGATCAGTACCATTATGCATGGCACGTTTCCACCAAAAATACTATTTTACTATTATATTCGCTTTATCTTTTGTTTGTCTATTATTGTCATCTCTACCTTTAATTAGTTGACTATATGTCCAAGTACAATTGTACAATCTCCTAGGGAAAATACCACTACGAAAGTACAATCAAATCAGCAGCAGGTCACAGCACCACGGACTCCTTTAGTTGGTATACTAAGATTGAGCGATCAAAATAAACGCCACACTTAGCTAAGTCTAAATAAATTTTGTCACACTTTGTTGAGTCAGTAATGTGTAGGACCCATGTTATAGAAAAAGAACTAAATATGTGCCTAACTCAATCAAATTTGTCTAACTTATGACGTGATAAAGTGTGACACGTCTAGACACCAACCAAGTTCATTTAAATAGGTAGAAAATGTAGCATTTTCTTGTGTTCTCAGTGTCTTCTATAGCTGTAAGTAAAAATATGTACTAGCCTATTGTCGGTTCCCATCTCTCCTATTACATCTAGAATTTATTATTTGGAGTTACTACTTATTTGCTTGTACTATTCCTGTTACGACGAGTAGGGAGTGATGAAGCTGAACCAGAACCAACCTTCGAAGATTAGCAACACGACAACGAAGTCATTATATTATGCATGTTGTTTTCTTCCCTTAGTTAGCGTGTCGAGTGACACACCTTTATCTTTCTCCGCTTGTCGCCCTTTTACCTTATACCCTGAGTAGATTATTATTAATTCTGAATAGAGTAGAATTCTTGTGTTTTAACTGTATGACATCTGAACGACAATTTTTGAAGTTTTCCTACATATGTTTGGTGGCTCGGTAGGAATTTAGAGAACATGTCACCGCATTTCCTATTCTTCCATTTTGGTATTCCATTGTTCCAAACGAGGCCTAAGGAAGTGGTGACATTACCCGATTGTACATGTTTTGAAATTTTCTTGAAAGTTCATATCTTTTTTTCCGACTAGTTGAGAGTCATATCAATCTGTTTGTAAACCAGGATCTCTTCCATCTATCTATCTATTATATACTAAAAGTACATGACGGTCAACCATAAAAAAAGAGGTAGGCAAGAAAATCTCATAAAAAAGCAAAACATCTGGCAATTAATTTGCTTTTAAAACTAATGGACCGCAACTGACACATCTTCATAATTATACTAAACAAATCACGATCAATAGATTTTCATAACTATACCTAAAAAATCATAACAGATAGATCTTCATAATTATCTAAATAGATCATAAGCAATAGATCATTATAGTTGCACTGAAGTATATCACAACTGATAGATCTTCATAACTGTACCTAAACAGACCATAGCCGATAGATCTCCATGTACTATAACTAAGCAAATCGCAACCAATAGGTCATTATATCTGTACATAAACATATCACAATGGATATATCTTTATAATTGTACCTGAACAGATCACAGCAGATAGATTATCATAATTGTACCTAAATAAATCACAATTGATAGATCTTCATAATTATACTTAAACATATTATAACCGATAAATCTTCATAATTATATCTAAAATGATCACAAACGACCATTAATGTGGTGGATTCTTATAATACCGCGTTCAAACGATCCCCCAACTTATGATCTGAACTTTAGTCACTACCGGATTCCCTCACTTTGCCGTGTGCCACAAGCACACGGTGAAGCAGGCAATACACTCGGCAACTATTTTGCCGAGTGTAACACTCGGCAAACATGGCTCGGCTTACTGCCTGCCGGTAAAGGCATGTTTGCCGAGTGTTTTCCGTCGGGCACTCGGCAAAATGTTTACCGACGGTCGGTGTGGACACTCGGCACAAAAAAGGGAGTAAACGGTCGGGACGCCCGTTAGTCCCCTCTTTGCCGAGTGTCGATAGAGGACACTCGGCAAAACTTCCCCTCTTTGCCGAGTGTCGACGGAGGACACTCGGCAAAACTTGACAAAATTGATTGAACAGGTTTCGGCCACGTGGCGTCTGTTTGCCGAGTGTTTTTTTGGTCACACTCGGCAAAACTTGACAAAACTGGAATACCAGATTGAACAGGCTGCCGCCACGTGTCTCGTGTTTGCCGAGTGCCTTTGTGGGGACACTCGGCAAAGCCGTAGTTTGCCGAGTGCCATGGTCAAGACACTCGGCAAAGTCTGTGCATTCTGGCAGCCCAAATGCCAGATTGCACAGGCTTGCGCCACGTGGCAGCTTTGTCGAGTGTTGCACTCGGCATATCGTTGTTTGCCGAGTGTAACACTCGGCAAAGTACACAGTCAACTATTTTTTTGTTTGTATTTCTAAATATCCCTGCAATTCAAAACAGTTTATATATCACAGCAACTCACAGCACAAACATAGTTCACATATCGCATATCACATACCACGACATATATCACAAACATATCACATATCACATACCACGACATATATCATAAACATCACATATGCAAAGTTCAGAACGGTATGACAAACATCAGTGCAAAGTTCAGTCCATAGTTTAAACATCAGAAACATCACAGCATAGTTCAGTGGGGCAAATTCCTTGACGACGGAGTACCACGAAGGTTGCTTGGGCTTGCTCGCGAAGATCCAGCTCCAGGATCATTCGATCCCGCCGACGGATGCTGCACAAAGGAAAAGATAGTTACACAACACTCTATGGCTATAGAAAGGGCAGTAATGGTGATTAGAAGGTTATAAACGAACTCACAGGAGTGTGGGGAGTGTGTGGAGCATGCTGAGGAGGAGGGATTGGCATCGGTGGCGGAGTTTGACCACTTGCAGCATAAACACCCTTCATAAGCTCGTACCATTGGGCTCGTTCTGCCGCCATCCTCTCCTCGAGCGCTATCCTCTCGGCCTCTTGTCTTCTCTCAGAAACTAGACACTCGGCAAACTAACTGTTTGCCACGTGTCTCCATGTTTGCCGAGTGTCAGAAAATAGACACTCGGCAAACTCCATGTTTGCCGAGTGTCAGAAAAGAGACACTCGGCAAAACACACAACTTTGCCGAGTGTAACACTCAGCAAAGAACTTCCATATAACTTGCACAAATACAATACTTGTATACCTAATACATTTTTTATCTTATATACCTCAATACATTTTTTACATGTAATATACTACATATAAGTTGTTTTGTAGGAGTTTCCATAATTTTTGAATTGATTTAATGTTTTGTAGGAGTTTCCATAATTTTTGAATTGATTTAATATTTTCTAAATTTTAAATGCCTAGAAATGCACTTAATGGCTTAAATATAGCAAACATACCCGGAAAAATGCCAAATTTTGACATGTCACATATAATGGTGTATGTTGACTGTGGAAAAGTTTTCAAGTCCAATCGACGAAGCAGCGGTCGCTTCGCATGCAAACCTGACCCTGTTCCCTCTCGAAACCTAGTTTCTTCCTCAGAGATGGTCCCGTTTGTAAGCAGTCTACGTGACAACTTTTGTGAAACATTTTCAAATTTTTACCACAGCCTTCAGGGGTCATATCATGACACCATGCCAAGTTTCGTGATTTTTGGGTTTCGTTTGAATTTTTGAGAATTAAAATGCCAATAACCACCATGTTGCTGCCCGAGTCTCGGCCACCTGGTGTCTGGGACTCCTCTTCTTTGCTTACATAAGGCTTAAACATACATTAAAGACCACCAATAAGATTTTTTTACCCATTTCTGGCGATTATTTCATGTACCTGCAGCTCAAATTTGAATTATATCCATTAAATGCCTAGAAATGCATTTAATCACTTAAATATAGCAAACGGACCCCGGAAAATGCCAAATTTTGACATGATACATGTAATGGTGTATGTTGACTGTACAAAAAGTTTTAAGGCCAACCGATGAAGCAGCGGTCGCTTCGCATGCAAACCTCACACAAGAAGAAAGAAAGAAAAAAAGAGAAGAAAGCAAAGCAAAGAAAAGAAAAGAAAGAAATAAAAAATAGAGAATAAATAAAGAAAAGATAAGATAAGAAAGGAAAGAAAAGAAAAGAAGAGAAAGAAGAAAGCAAAGAAGAGGAAGAAAAAAAAAGAAAAAACGATTTGCCCAGTGTTATTTCCGGGCACTCGGCAAAGGTAACCGCACCGTCACCCTCCCGTCAACCGCGGTGACGGAGGACACGTGTCTCCATATTTGCCGAGTGCCCTCCTGGAGGCATCGGCATAGATTCTCTTTGCCGAGTACCTCGTCTTTGCCGAGTGTTTTAATTCTGCACACTCGGTATAGGTTTTGTTTGCCGAGTGTATATAGTTTGCTGAGTGTATTTAGTAGACACTCGGTTTAGTCCTCTGTTTGCCGAGTGCCCGACGTAAAACACTCGGCAAAGCCTTAGGCACACGGCAAACATCTCTATTCCGGTAGTGAGTTATGTGTACTAATTTGGTATCATGAGCAACCAACCGTCAGCTCGCAATCCAAACTTTAATATCGCATACTAATCTAATATCATGTATAACCAACCCAATGACAGGCCCATGACCCAAACTTCAATTATGGGTATTGATCTAAGATAATGTATAAACATAATATCCGGCTATTAATCTGATGTTACCTACGAATAACATCAAACATGTTCCAGCGTAATTACGCGGGATGGCGTGCTATTTATATATCTAAGAAAAAAAACAGAAGGTCCATTTTTTGTGGTTACCCCACTGGGGATTCCCACCTGGAGCCCCATGGGACTGAACTCTGATATACGTGCGGAGTCGTCCGTATCCCTGTTGCGCTGGAGACAATACGCATCCCATTATGTTCCCATCATGTGCACATTTTATAAAAACACACAAGATCACTCACTCATTCAGCATTCCCCCGAAGTAAATCCCAAAAGGTGAATCTTGCGGTCTTGCTTCCTCCGGCAGTAACAAAAAGTTTCAGGATTTTTCTATTGGATTCAGCACTACTTGACGTGACATCGGGATCTGCACCTCGTCTCCCAAGAAATACTTGCCCAGCCGAAGAGCCCAGGGAAGCAAGCACGGATCGGACTCAACAGCGAGCTACGGACGTGAGTACGAGCTATCGCGCGCGATCGAGCACGCAAAACCGACTCGATCGTAGCGCGCCCCAGACGCGCGCGCGGCCGACACGGCCCGTGGGCAAGTTGCTTCCATGCCGTACGTGCCACTGAAAAGGCCGGCAGTTGCATCGCTTCCCGGCGGGCGATCACCCCGTCTCCAACGACCTACGTACAGCTCAAATTATATATGCTATAGCTAGCTCTTCTTCACACATCGATCGGGAGCTGTCATGCAGTCTCTTCTACTCTACTCTTTGCCATCAATTTCTTGATTAATTAGTCTGGCTAAATCTCCTACCGATTTGGTCTAATCGTGAGAACAGTGGTGATCATGCAGAAGATCAGCGAAATTGGCAAGCACATCACCGCCCAAGATATGCCCGGAGACAGCGGGATCAAACAGCCAATGGACCCGCAAGACACAGCGGGTAAGAACCAAGAACGAAGATATTGTTCTTTTGAACCCCTACAGGCTACATGCATGTCGCCACATCACTGGATGTCTCAACAGTAAACTACATAAAATGATTAATCAGACAAGCTTTTTACATTTGCAGTAGTTCCGGTGCATGCAAACATGTGCGCGCATCAATGGCCCAGCCGTACGTACACTGCTGTTTAGTTCAGACTTCAGACGCGCAGTGACCTAGAGATGGACAAACGAATCACTCATAGCTCGGCGGAACATGCGCCTGTCTAAGCTCTACGGAGCGCTTGAAATCTACGTGTAACAATATTTGATCAAGCCCCGGACACGTCATAAATTTGTCGAGAGCCTGCCTGCATTTGAGTTTCAAGTCTATCACAGATCGCTCGCCTTCCCACTGCAGAGGGGGGCGTTAGACAACAGTACCATGATGCGCGAAAACAACGTACGTCGCTACGCAGTTGCTACTTCGGTGCAGGCAACCTCATGTGCCTCTGTCCATCGGGGAGAAAAGCCACGTGGATTCTACTCGATCGAATACAGGTAGAGGCGTCTGTCATTCGTAGTCGGGGCGGTTGTACTGCAAGCCGGACCCTTATCTTTGTGTTGGGCCTGAATGTAGAAAGAACAAGGGAAGAACACACGGACAAAACAAACCATACAGGCTCACCAAGGGAAAAAGGTGTCTTGTCCATTCACGACTCCGCATATACATATGCTGTTTTGCAATGCAGCTGATAGATAGGCATGCAAACTTGGGCAGTAAAGATCTTCATTTAGTTTGCCTTTTAGAAAGTACTACTAGCTAGTATGGCCCATCATACAAGTTGATGATTGGACAGAGATTCTTTTGTGGCTAATGAAGCTGCTATCACTGGGTACTTGCATGCACTGATAGTTTAGGCCGATCCATCCATGCTGTACTTTGCTGCACAACGGTGTTACAACAGCGATAAGGTGGTTTAAGTACATCTGTTTACGCACGAGGGAGAGTCACATATAAAACAGCAGCCACTAGCTAGCTAGAGTGGTGCGTGCCTGCAATCATGAGAGGGCCACAGAACATTAAGTCACGCATATACAAGCATCCACGATGGTAGCGTCTGGAAATTACAACGGCGCGAATCATTGCATTATTCTTTCTGCACCCCTATAATTGAGAGCAAACTCGAGATGGCTTTGAACCCATTATTGAAGGCACGAGATGGCTTTGAACCCATTATTGAAGGCACGAGATGGCAACACGCCCTGGCAGGAGCCACCACCTTCATTGAGGCCTTTCTGAACCTGTAAAACTGATGGATCAGTTGATCGATGCACGGTTGCGCACACACCTGACAGAAGCCCGAGAGGACCTGTTCCGTAGGGCCTGAGACGTCCAAGCTTCTGCTCGAGAGCTCCCCTGGCATTGTGGTAGCATTGTCTGTATAAGGACGACGTAGAGTAGAGGGGTCCTCCTTGTTACACTGACATTTTGATGAAACTAAACAGACCGGATTAATTTTGCCTTAGTTTTCTCTTTTTTTGAACGACCGTCACTTAGCTTGTTCTTTGCTGGTGTAAGATGTAAATCTTTGACTTTTCTTTCTATCCTTTACCAGCTACCGCCCTTTCAAAAGCTATTCATCATGAAAAATGTCAGAACCTTGAGGACAAGATCGCTTTCTATAAGAAGATTGCAAAAGATTCACTTCCAGCATCTCGAGGATAAGATCGATCGCGAGCAAGCTAGCGGCGTGGAAAGACAATTTTTCCCGGCAGCAGGCCGCGCAACTGTTGTGAAATCTATGCTCACTTCGTAGGAGACATACCACCTCACATCGCTGAACGTGCCCGCAAGTGTGCAGAATAACATAGACAAACTGCGTCGAGCTTTCTTATGGACAGGGGCAAACAAGATATCATGTGGCAAATACAAAGTCAATTGGGAAAGCGTCTGCCGTCCTACCACCGGTGACGGCCTCGGTATTTTGCATCTCGACAAGTTCGTGCGAGCACTTAGACTCCGTTGGCCATGGCTTCAGTGGACAACCCCAGACAGAGTATGGTTTGGATTGAGTACCCCATGCGACGATGTGGACATGGACTTTTCTATGCGGCCACCATCATCACTATTGAGAATGGGGTCAAAACTAATTTTTGGAACTCGCCATGGCTCGCCGCAGAGCGAGCAAGAGACATAGCCCTAAAGATCCATGCTATCTCAAAAAAAAGAAATGGTGCGTTCAAAAAGCCCTTCATCAAGACGTTTGGGTGAACCAAATTGATATGCACGAGGCTCTGTCTGTTGAGCACATTCAGGAGTTTACTGCCCTTTGGACTAGACTTGCCCAGGTGCACCTTGAACCAGAGTCCTCAGATCCAATCGGATGGAAATTCTCAGCAAATGGACAGTACTTTGTTGCCTCTGCCTATAAGGCACAATTCTTTGGAGCCACTACCAAGCATATGCAAAGCACCATTTGGAAGGCATGGGCCACCTCCAAGATGTAAACTTTTCGCTTGGCTCATCATTCAGAATAGGGTATGGACCAACGGCCGGCTAGCACGGTGGGGTTGGCCCAACTCCGGACTCTATCCCCTTTGCAAGCAGGTACCAGAGTCAGCGGCTCACCTTCTCTTCCAGTGTAGTTACTCTGTTCGCATATAGAATTCTGTTCGAGATTGGATAGGAATCCCCGACTTCTAGCCAATTTTATGGCACGGTGCGCACGGTCAAGAATTGGTGGATTGAGGTCGTTCCCAACCGTGGTAGTCGTCAAAAGGCAATGGCCTCCCTTGTTGTGCTAGTTACCTGGGAAATTTGGAACGAGCGAAACGGTAGGATCTTTTGGAACAAAGTGATCTTGCCAACGATCATCTTCATGCAAATTAAGCAGGGCCGACAAATTAGACCACTGCTGAGGCAAAACATTTGGGATCCTTCTTATTGAGAGATTATGCTCTTTTTTCATCCTTGACCTTCATGCCAGGTCCTGTATTAAACTCTTTTAGTTAATAAAAAAGGTAAATCTTTTACCTTCATATAAAAAAAATGTCAGAACTTGACCGGCTGAGCTTGCATGGAGAGCAACAACCCGAATTACACGGACAGGAATAAAAGGGGCTACGGAGGAGAGGGGATGATAGCAAATATAAGTGGAGAACAGTTTATTCTGATTCTAAATTAATAATTCAAACTGTACGTAAATAATTAGCGAATGCTATATCGATAGAGTATCTGTGTTCTTGAAATACACAATCCGAATACGGTGGCAGGCTGTATATCTAGCCTCGTAATTGCATAGGGATTCAGCTCCCTGGAATACTTGCATAGCTTCCCTGGACGAAACATGTAGCCCGGAGCAGCGCCGGTGCCTGGAAAAGCTAAATAACGAGCAAGTAGTATTTCTCATTAGCAGTTGATTGGTTCTTTCCATTTATATTTGTCTGCACGGTCCGGGATTGTGCATCTGTACGTGTGCTTTTCTGCCATGTGCACGACCGCCTCTGGAGGTCCTGATTGGAGGACCCATGAGATAAGAGGCGTTTGATTTCGGCCGTCGAAAGCCGCACAAGCAGGAGTTGACTACACACGCGACCATGACCACTTTGGAAGTTAGCACTACTAGCTTTCGTTAAATATTTGTCCACTGGCGCCTAGTTTTGCGTCTCTCCTACATAATCTTGCCACTTTTGCGATGTTGGCAAGAATAACGAGATTTTTAGATTCTGAGAGAAGCTTGCTGTTGCGGTTTTTTGGTGTATCAAGAAGCTCCTCGTTCTTGAGAACTTTTGCCTGCAATTGCAGTGTCACGCAGACTAAACAAACTTCTATAGTTGATCAACTTGGGATATGTCTCCCTTGGTGCAGGCATATAAAAGTAAATAACAAGCTTGACCGATTAATATATGCCTCATCGTTTGAAGACAATAAAGTGGGCAGTACTTCCATTCAGAAAATAAAGGAGGTCATCCATCAATCTCAAAGGGAAGTTACCGCCCACGTGGTTTGACGTGCGTCCAATTATGCTAATCCGTTTATCCAACTAACTTTTCTCTATTTTATTGTTCGACGAACCAATATTTTGTTATTTTCACGGTTATTTGTCACTATAAATCTATTATATATTAAATGTAAGTGATGAGTTGATCCGATAAAAAAGAGAGACAAGTTAGAAAATCCTCAAAAGAGCAAAGTATCTGACCATTAATCTGGTGGATCATCTTTTTATTAGAAGATCACAACCGATAGATTTTCATAACTCTACATAAACAGATCCAACTGATAGATCTTGATAACGTACCTAAAGATCACAGCCGCTAGATTATAGTAATTGTACACAATAGATTACAACCAATAAATCTTCATAATTATACTTAAACAGATCACAACCGATAGATCATCATAGTTGTACCTAAATAGATCATAACCGATAGACCTTCATCACAACTGATAGATCAACTTAACTATGCACAAGCATATCATAACCGATAGATCTTCATAATTATATCTAAACGTATCACGGCTAATAGATCTTCATAATTATACCTAAACAGATCATTACTGATAAATTTTCATAACTACACCTAAACATCAATGGGCTATGGATCTAGTATACCCTTATTATTAGTGGACCACAATCAACAAATCTTCAAAACTTTACTTAAACATTATCCAGTCATTGATCTAACATACCATACTTATTATTGGTCCACGAGCATTAGATATTTATAAGTTTCCGAGCTTACTGATCTAATATCACATACAAACGATCGGTTAGATCGCAATTTGAACTTTAATTTTGCATGATTTAATATCATGTGCACACAACCTATGGGATCAATACAACAACTGCCTACCCAGCCGACTCGCCATCCAAACTTTAATTCCACGCATATCTATTATATCAATTAAAAATAGGAAAAGAAGCCACCAAGTTCTTCCACATAGGTTAAAATATCTCCACTGTTGATAATGGTGCGTCTAGATTATAATATTGTAGATGAATCTTATATGTTGGGCAGAGTGTACAACTCTATTTTAGAACTCTATATTAGATATGACTTTTATTAGGTGGATAGTATATACAACTCTTATTAGGTGGAAAAGAGTATAACTCCGTTTCCATCAACTAAATTTTGTAGGTAATTTTAATAAAGAATACACTGTAATGCCCTCAATAGCTAAGTTTTAGAATTAATATTAAATGAAATTCAGCGGTTGAAATTTCAAAACTCCACTTGCCTAAATATATTTCAGAATTAATTTTTTAAAATTAGCAGTTGGATTTCTATATGGAATTCAAGTCAATTTCTTTAAATTAGCTTTCAGAATTAATTTCAAATAAAAATTAGTAGTGGATTTATATATTAGATGTACTCCCTCCGTCCAGGCATATGAGGCGTATTTTAATCGATTAAGACAAGTCTTTGACCAAACATTAATCTGTTCATATGTAGTTTTGTGATTCAAAATCATAAATATCGGTTGGATTTATATGCAAAATTTAACATAAAACCAAAATAAAAAATTAAAATAAAATTAGGAATTTGATTTTTTCTATTTGATTGCATGTAGTATGCAGTGAAGGAGGACCAATGTCAAAAAATCAGAATAGAAGGCGACAACAGATAAATATATAAACATAATAGTATTTAAGTATAAAAACATGTAGTAAATCTAGCCATCCAAATGCATTGGCCATCCTGCTAGTTGATCTAATATCACATACAATTGACTGGTTGTCTAACATATAAAAAAAAAGATCAGCTTGGCGATCCAAATTTAATGCTAATATTACATATAAATGACACATCCAATCGTAATATGGTGTTCCTGTAAGTAGTAATAATACATCTACGTACCTCTAAAAATATAAAGATAATTAAAGACATTTTCTATGCAATTTCGCGGCACAGCGAGCTAGCTAAAAATAAGTTCAGTATAACATGGTTCAACATGGTTCAACAATCGTAAACTGAGCAACAATTATCTTAGTAGTCTTTGGAAAATATGGATTTTTTCGTACGTACGATCCTAGACAATGTATTTGATGCACCCCCATTTGGCTACGAGGACCAACTCGGGTGCAATAGGGGACTAAACAACTCGCGTATGTGCCACGGATGTCACATGACACGACACGGCGGTCGACTTGTGTTCAACCCAGGTAGAGTCCACGCTAGTGTCGTGCTTCATACAGACTCAGAGCGGGGCTGCCTCTACGCATCTCAAGCGGTTTTCAAATAAATGCAGAAATTCTAAGCGTGAGTGAGATAAAATCTAACCCCTGGATGAGAGGGGGGCTCCCCTGTTTATAGGGTGAAGGTTAACTTAGAACGCAATTACAAAGTTGCTCCTAGGCAATTTATGATAATACTCCTCGGTTTATAGCATACTAGGGGTATTCTAGTCATTTCCCTACCCCTAGAGGAATATTGTCGAGCATCTTCTTTAGTGAATCCTTCTCTGTGCGGTGCCATGGTAAAAGATGTAGACAAATGTAAGAGCATAGATGGTCGACAGAGTCGTGTTGGATGTTGGAGACATGACGAACGGCGGAGTCGTGATAGACTATGTAGTCGTGTCGGAAGTTGGAGGCGTGGCGGATGATGGAGTCGTGACAGATGATGGAGTCGTGGCGGATGACATAGTTGTGTCGGGGGCATTACAGAAGATGGAGTAGTGATGGACGACGGAGTCGCGGTGGATGACGGAGGTGTGATGGACTATGGAGTCATGATGAACCATGGCGTCGTAGCGCATGAGGGAGTCGTGTCGGATGATGGAGGTGTGATGGACGATGGAGCTGTGACGGACGACAAAGCCGTGACAAATGATGGAGTCATGGCGGATGATTGAGTCACGTCAGATGTCGGAGGCGTGATGGACGATGGAGTCGTGGTGAATGATGGAGTTGTGTCAGATGTTGGAGGCGGGCTGAAACCCTTAAACGACATTTCTGATTATAAAAATAGTGACGAAGCGGTCAAGTTTCAGGTTACCAAGTTATTTCTGTCAATTTGAGGCAGCGACAATTCCCACAACAATGACCCCTTGTCACTTTGGGCAGTTATGGAGCACCCGTTTGGAATGACACATCAATTCAGCAGGGTTGACATGTTGGTCCAGATCTTTGTTGTTCGACATCCGCGGTTATTGGGTCTGACCTTAGTGGATAAATTTTTTCCGCCGCGTTGTTGTGATGCTGCATAGTCTTGGAATGGAGCTGTGACGGTCTTCGAGAGATTTCTTTCTTCCCTATACTCTCCACGAAGCTTTCCCGATCTTCTAGGGATTTTATCCGTGCCTCCTTCAAGCTTTCCTTCATATATCTTGATTTTCCATTTTTCTATATCTTTTTGGGTTTGGGTGGTGCGCCATAAATACCCCACCACACCCACCAAGCCTTCTCTTTCCCTCTTCTCCCCGCCGCCCCTCTTTTCCTCCTCTCACGCTCCGGACCTAGCCCACAGCGTTCGAGTGTTCTGGGCGACAGGTAGCATGACACATTCTCCGGAACGACACCATAGTGCGCCGCACGAGCTCCCGGGCCAGTGTAATGGGGGCGGAGCCTTGGGCCACTGTGCTATGGGACAAGGCGCCAAGTGACTAATCGGGCCGAGGTGAAGCAGCCCCCGAGGGGGGGGGGAGGGGGAGGGGTGAGCTCTCCGGGCCAACGTGCATGCTGGAGGCAGGACGGTGTGCACGAGTGAAAGAGCATCTAGGCCCTAAGTGGTTTTGATGGTTAATGGCGACCTAAACTGGAATCTAATGTTTACAATGAGTGTAAGCAGGATGAGTAGGTTCTAGAAATAGGATTCATCCAGGAAAGGATGACCACCCAAAAGTACAATGGTAGTTTCCAGGACAAGGAGATAGCTGCGCTAGGCAGCTGTGTCACAGCTGTGAAGAAGCCGGTGCTATGCAAGGAGTTGCAAGCAAGGTGATGGTGGCTTGATGCATCAAGAGCCGTGACTACAGTTGGTGGAAGCTGAAGCCTAGGTTTGCTAGTTTTCTTGAGTCCTTAGGAAACACCTATACTATCAAGAGGGATGAAGTAGCAATGATTTTTGGAAGTTCTTTTGCTCAATGCTCAGAGTGTTGGATAGCGGCACTGATGCCTTGAGGTCAGTGGCCCTGTAACAACAGTTTTGCACAAGTGTGAAACTGTGATTGTGCTAGCACACTGCTGTGCTAGCTTCCTAAAACCCAAGAGCCAAAGTTTCCTGTGTAGCACAGCTGTGTCATAGGTGAACAACTGTTCTATGACTCAGGTACATCTCTGTGCCAGGGGAGAGCTTGTAAATGCTAAGGGAACTGCACTGCAATAGTTTGTCTGCTGAGTCAGAAGACTGTTGGAGGTTCTCTCCTGAGTAGACATCAGAGCTAGTGTGTGCGCTGAGGGCATGTAATGTGCCAGTACCGGGCTGAGTAGTGAGGCTACGTCAGTTAGGGTTTCACCTGTGTCAGCCTCCGGTGACACAGGTGTCGGTCTGCCTGAGCCAGTTACCGTTGTGTGTTGTGATTAGCTGCGTCACCGGTGCCTGTCACCAGTGACCCACTTAATCCTACGTGGCATGAGTGTAATGGTCAGGTGCCTGTGGACTCTATATATAGAGGACCAGGGGAGGTCGCAGGCCTCAACCTTTGCCAAACCTCTGCAATCCATTTCGACCATTGCAAACCTCTTTTCTCCTGAACAGAAGCAAACCTTCCTAAGTCTTAGTTCAAGTGAGAATTAGAGCTTTGAGCAGAGAGCACTGGTTCCTCTAAGAGTTGTTGTTGCAGATTCTTTTTTGGAGTATCTACTCCTAGACGGGTGTAGGAGTTGCTGTGACCACCCAAGCTTGTGTGGGCTGGTACAGTAGTTTGTGAAGGTGATCTGAGGTCTACCTGCTTCAAGGCAAAATGACTTCCACAAGCAAGAGAAAGAGATCTGAAAACTCAGGTACTCGGAGAACAAGCACGATTCAGTGCTGGCGATCTCTTCGGAGTAGCCTCTCGAACGGAGACGTACCATCTCTGAAAAGAGTGGGAACTTCGGTGAAAAATCCCTTGTCTCTCTGAGTACTTTACATTCAGTACCTTCTTGCTCATCTGATTTGCATGCTTGTGTGATTCACTGTCATATACAATCCAGATGTAATCCTTTCTCATTGCCTGTGTCAATCTAGCTGTGTCACAGTTGCTTTATTGCTTATCACATATCTGTGCCAGTTATCTGTTACACAGCTATCTGTCATATACATTTGTTTAGGGCTTTCTGTTTACCTGTGTTAGCCACCTGTGTGATAGTTGTGTGTTAATTTATATGTCAAATACTGTCTGAGTAGTTGATCTGTCTCACAGTTAGTTCAACCCTTCAACCTGTTAAGCCTTAATCTTGATAAACTGAAGTAATTGTTTAAAATTGGTTAGCCTCCTATTCAGCCCCCTCTAGTCGGCACCTATGATCCTTTCAACGAGGCCGGTACCTCTGGCCCCTGTGCATACAGGGATGGCCTCGGGCCGGTGTGCCGGAATGTCGCCATATCGGGTCGAGCACTCGGCTTGCTCACATGAAGAAGGGCTAGGCCGGAGCCCTCAGTCGGAGGGAGCTCGTGCCGATGTGTGGGTAGAAGGAAGGAACAGGGAAGGAACAAAGAAAGGAAGGATGGGAGGCCGACGCACATGCAAGGAAGTTGCTCCGAGTTAATTCTTTTTGTTGGTTAGGCTCGCTCCTTTTCGCTTGTGCTTCCTGACGTGCACCTTTGTCCTCCGAGTTTGCATTCCCTAATGTAATGTACCTTTCATTTGCTTTAGCGGCACTTGTGGCATATTTGGCTTTGGGAGTAATGACCATAGAGTGAAGCGGGTGGCTGTCTTTGGAACAACTGATCAAAGACGTGATATTTCATCAAGAGGTGAGTGTGAGTGTGCACTGCAAATCTCTCTTGTAATTTGTATTGCTCCTTCTCGATGTCTTGAGTTTTGACATTTTCCTCTCCTTTCGTAGGTCAAGATGGGGTCGACTTCACGGTTAGTGCCACAACGGGGGAAGGAGAAGGATGATTCCTACTCTCTTTGGCTTTGATCTACCACGGCTACTACAGATACCATGCGGCACCTCGCGATGGATGACTGCTTTCCATCGGGTGATGGCACCGCATGGTGCCTTGCTTTTGGAGAAAGACACGGTGTGTACTGCTTCGGACTAGTGGCGCATTGTGGTGTTTGTCTCGCAATTCATTACAGGGCTCATGTTGACATCGATTTTGACGTGAATCGATAACTATATAGAAATATAATAATGAATTGATTTTAACAGCTAAACTCTGTTACTATGCAAACATTATAAAATTATCATTAAAATATTAGCCAATAACTCTTGATCAAACGTTTCACTAACAATAAAGAACAACATAGATAATGTATAAATTTAGGTCATCAACCAAATATCAGTGGCGCATAAACGCATGGAAGACAACAAAATCAAAAGAACACCGCGAGACATGGGAATGGCAAGGCTCCTTGGTTCGTACCGCGATGGCCGAACCAAGAGCTAAAACATCAAGATCAAACGAGTGCTCAAACCCCGTTGCTTGGTTCGGTCCCTACTCATGGATACAAATCAAGGGTAAAATATGTGTGAAGACCCCATAAAATTCTCTTTGGTTCGGTTCTCGAAATAGATACAAACTAAGGTTAGGATGAATAAAGGCCTTGTTCTTGGTTTGGTCCTCAAAATGGATACAAATCAAGATAGGTATAAAATATGCACCGCAAATGTAAAGCGCGGGAAAGTTGAACATAAAAAAATGTATTAAACTATAAACACTATAACATGAGCAATGGAGAACACATAATAATATGTAATCTAATCCTTATTTGGTTACGCTGCAGCGGGTGTCACATTAGCACTAGGCGGCATTTGTAGTAATACAAACAAGGAGAAATCCAAATTTCATTTTGGTTACGCTACACATGGGCGCCACACGAGCGTTACATGATGTTAGTGATAATACAAATGGAGAGATGTCATAAAAAAAATCATATGCCACATATAGTATGCATAGGCTGAAAATCATAAACACCATGCTTCACCGAAACCAATTTAGCTTCATTTCGGTCACGCTATACATGAGTGTCACATTAGCACCACGATGTGTTAGTAGTAATATGGGTGAATAAAAACTTAATAAAACTGATTCTTGTCATGTAATAGGTCCTAAGAATCACTAAAACTATATCACAAAGCTTCACTTTGGTTACGCTACTCGCGAGCATTATATTAATGCTACGCGGTGTTAATAGTAATACAGGTGGAGCAAAACTATATAAAACATACACTCTATATCACAAACATGTAACCTTCATATCGGTTACACATTAGCATCATGTTGCGACATGCTAAAATATACACTCTAAAGCATAAGCACGATGCTACAAAATACCCATGGGTAAATCCAAGTCTCCCTAAGCAGGCTTACTCATCGACTGCGAGAAGATTTTCTTTTACATTTTTGTAATAGTCATATGTTATAGTCTGTTGTAATAGATATGTTGGAATTCTTAATCAGGGGTTTTCTCGTGAGAGATGTAATTAATAGAGTTCTTATATAAATGTAAGAATTCTCAAAGTAATGGACTCACAATACCTGATTTCTTTTGTATTATTTACATTTACGCATTTAAATTTTACGTAATCTGTCTCTGTGACATGGACGCGGTTTCCCGCCCCATTTTTCCGTCATCAGCTCACCTTCCCGGCCACGTCTCTATTAGACAATATTCTCACGTACTTCTTGCTAGAGATTTTGGACTTGCACCTGACTCGTTTGGCCATCTTCGAGTGGGCGATGCGGAGCATGGAGATGCAAGGCACTACGGATCTCTTCTCTTGGTTCCACGAGCCGATGGCAATTCTAGTGATGGTGCCAAGTGGCATCCTCCACGTTTGGCATTGTCAGCTTTAGGATGCGTTAGCAGAAGAAGGACGGCTAGCTACCTCATTGTTGCTACCAAAAGCAAGAGGGAGGAATGGAGGAGCGAGTGATTCTACTATCGTGGGAGTAAGCTTGGTTACACTTGCACGCATGGACCTGGAAAGCCTTCCCTAGGGCTCTCGCGATCAATAGGAGTGAGAGGATTCATTGTTCCACTCTTGAGTGCTTGTCTCAGGAGCAGAGTTGTCATGACTTTGTGGAGGAGTAGTATCTTCTGGGACTTAGGCTGCTTGCCGCTGTTCGCACGAAATTGGATCCGTGAAACACCTAGGTGATGGAAGTCGCCAACTGCACTTACGTGTGCGATAAACGGATGCTTTTCGAGCAAAGCAACAAAGGATAACTATCGTACTTACGCGTACGACAAGCGATTGCTTTCCGAGCAAAGCAACAAAGATCTTCTTACTTACGTGAAGAAGAAACGACTGTTTTACGGCGCAAAACAGCAAAGATCTACTACTAAGATAAAAGATAAAAGGTAAAAGATTGATTTGATCGATTGTTGGATGATTTCAATCGGCCGTCACCCTTTACATATTTATAGGGCGGCTGGTCTTCCTGTAGGAGGTTCGGACTCCTAATCCTACTCTAATTACAAATATATCTCTTTCCTTGCTTAAAGGATCTGGATTCTACCGTACACGTAACTTTCCATACAAACCAAGATAGCTTTCCAAATCTTAACTGCTTCGGACGCCGACATCCGGACTCGTTTCGGCGCACGGGATATCCTTCCTTAACAAACTGGATAAACTTCCAAATCTTGTAGGACTCTCCTTGATTGCCTCGCCGCGTTTCTTGCGCCTCAGGCTGAAGTCTCTAGCGTCGGGTAAGTCTTGAAGGGTAGTACTGCAATTCAGACTTGCTGAAGATGGTCCTTCACGGGTGCTCGGGGACGAACTTGGACCGCTCGGGAATCCGCCGAATGCTCGGGGACGAACTCGGACTGCTCGGGGATCCGCCGAGTGCTCGGGGACGAACTCGGACTGCTCGGGGATGAACTTTGTACCGCTCGGGAGTCGGCCGAGTACTCGGGAAAAAACCCCTCGGGGCTGGAGACCTTCTCGGGGCTGGGCCACTCGGTATCACCAGTACTCGGGGTCGATGTCGCTCGGGGCCGCCACTGTTGAATACCCAGAGGTACCGCTCGTGACTTGATGGCATAGTGGGCGCTCGGGGACACCTCAAACGGGCACCTTCGCACTTTGGGATATGACGACTACTCGGGATGCAGTGAGCACTCGGGGGCACTCGAAAACGCCGCGAGCACTCGGTATCAAGTATACCGCGAGCGTCCAGGCCACTCGGCTGTATTAATCCTGCATGTAATAGTAAACGCTGCATCCATACTGTTAGTTTCATCATCTCAACTTCCAGTAAACCTAATACTTAATTTGGCCCACTGAATAAACCTTCAAGCCAAATTACACTGCAAACACATGCCCCCCTGCTTTTTGGCATAATTGCATTTGCCAAAAACACCTTGAACTACATCGTTGCTCAGGGCGATATTTTTAAATGGCATATCGGCCATAGATTTTGTTAAGCTACTTGCCACATACTCGGATAATACTTTTTCAGATATTTCCCATTAAGAGCCCTAGATAACCATTCCCCTTGCAAAGATTCTACAAGATAGGAATTCCCGGGGACTATCTCGACAACTCTAAACGGGCCCTCCCAACTCGGCGACCACTTGCCGAATTTGTTGTCCCGAGCTCCAACAGGTAAAATCGTTTTCCATACTAGGTCTCCTATCTGAAACGTTTTTTCCTTTACTCTTTTGTTGTAAGCCTTGGCAACTCTCAACTTCTCCTTCTCGATTTCTTGTAAGGCTTTCAACCTCTCTTCTGGAACATCATCTATCTTATCTATCATCAAGTGGCTATAATCTTCAGCCGACAAGTTGTCTTGCCTGGCTATTCTAAGAGCTTGTAGTTTAACTTCCACGGGCAACACCGCCTCCTGCCCGTACACCAACTCGAATGGCGTCACTCGGGTGGCTCCATGCTTGGATATCCTATGGGCCCATAATGCTTCCGAGAGGACCTCATGCCACCTCCTCGGATGTTCCTCAATTTTCTTCTTTATTAGCTTGATCAAGGTTTTATTGCTGGACTCGGCCTGTCCATTGGCTTGGGCATAATAGGGCGACGAGTTCAACAACTTGACCCCAAAGGACTCGGCAAACTCACTGAATTGGTGAGACATAAAGGATGCACCCTGATCAGTCGTCAGAGTTTGAGGGATGCCGAACCTATGGATGATATGTTCCAGAACAAAGCTAATCACTTCCTTATGAGTCATATTCCTTAAAGGAACTGCTTCGGTCCACTTAGTGAAATAATCTGTAGCTACAAGGACAAAAACGATGACCTTTCGACGAAGCAGGATGTATCTCCCCAATGAAATCTAAACCCCATCCTCTAAATGGCCATGGCTTTATAATAAGGTTCATCTTAGCCGCGGGTACTAACTGTATGTTTCCAAACTTCTGGCATGCTTCACACCCTCTATAGTACCGAAAACAATCTTCTAACATAGTCGGCCAATAGAATCCTGCCCTCTTCAACAACCATTGCATCTTGGGAGCCGACTGATGTGTTCCACATATCCCTTCATGTACTTCTCCCATAGCTACCCTTGACTGGTCGGAGTCTAAGCATTTCAATAATACTCCATCTATTGTTCGGCGATACAACTCGTCGTTAAACAAGGTGTACTTTATAGCTTGCCGCCGAACTTTCCTATCTCTCGTTTGACTCGGATTTTTCAAGTAATTAACTAAAGGCACCCTCCAATCATTAACTTCCAAACCGCTTGACGACTCGGCAGCCTGTGTTAAACTGTTGCCCCCCGAGTCGGAATTGGATCTACACGAGTCGGCTTCGACTTCTAGTAAGTCGACCCGGGCCTTTGACAGCAACGAGCATCGGTTCTCTGGATACAAAAAACTTTCCTCTTCCGACTTGGTACCCGGATGCTTGCTGTGCCAAATAGTTGGCTCTAGAATTCTCCTCCCTGGGAATGTGACTGATACTAAAGGTATCTAACAGCTTGACTATATCTAAACATCGGTCTAAATAGCTATTCAGCAACCCATCGAAGCATTGAAACTCTCCATTGACTTGCTGAACTACTAGCAATGAATCTCCAAAAGCATCTACATCTCTTACACCCATATCTATTAAGCTTTGTAAACCAAACAACAGTGCCTCATACTCTGCCTGGTTATTAGTGCAAGGATACTCTAGTCGGACCGATGACTCATAGATAACACTATGTGGTGAAACTAAAACACTGCCAATGCCTTGCCCACTTCTACAAAACCGATCCATCAAAGTAAAGCTTCCATGGACATATGCTAACATAATCAACATCTTCTTCATCATTAACCCTATGATCAACAATGAAGTCGGCGACAACTTGACCTTTCGTGGCACGCAACGACTCATATGTCAAATCAAACTCTATTAAAGCATAAGCCCATTTGCCAATCCGTCCGCTAAGAATCGGTTGTTGCAACATATACTTGATCACATCGACTTGGCAAGATACTATGCATGCACTCGAAAGCAAATAATGCCGAAACTTGGTGCATGCGTAAAACAAGGATAAGCATAGCTTCTCGACGAACACGTACCGACTTTCGGCGTCGAGTAGTCGGCGACTTATGTAGGCGATGATGTACTCCTTCTTGTCGACTTCCTGAGTTAGCACTGCGCCGAGTACTTTATCTTGTGCAGGCAATGTATAGTCGGAACGGGACTCCCGACTTGGGTGCTCGAAGTACTGGAGGGCTCGATAAGTATCTCTTGATACTATTGAAGGCGTCTTGCTGTTCTGCCCCCCAAGCGAACTCGGCTTCGTTCTTTAGCCGGAGCAAAGGGACAAACGATTCAATCTTACCCGCCAGGTTAGATATAAATCGTCTTAAGTAGTTTATCTTCCCCAATAGACTCTGCACATCCTTTTTGCATGTCGGCTCTCCTAACTTCTTAATGGCCTCTATCTTCTTAGGGTCAATCTCTATACCTTGCTCATGAATTATGAACCCTAAGAACTTTCCAGCCGACACACCAAACGCGCATTTGAGCGGGTTCATCTTCAACCCATACCGACGCATTCTTTCAAAGGCTAGTCGCAAGTCGGCCAAGTGGTGTTCATAGCCGTCCGACTTGACGACGATGTCATCAATATAGACTTCTAACACAATGCTAAGAGATCATGGAAGATCAAGTTCATAGCACGCTGATACGTAGCGCCTGCATTCTTCAAACCGAATGTCATGACGACCCACTCGAACAACCCGACAAAACCGGGGCAACGAAAGGCAGTTTTAAACATGTCCTCTTCGGCCATAAAGATCTGGTTATACCCGGCATTGCCATCTAAAAAGCTAAGCACTTTGTGTCCGGAGGCGTCGTCTATCAACATGTCGGCTATAGGCATAGGATACTCATCTTTAGGTGTGGCTTTATTCAAATCCCTGAAGTCTATGCATACCCTAATCTTGCCAGTATTCTTCTTCTCGACTGGCACAATGTTTGAAATCCACTCGGCGTATCTGCATGGCCGAATGAACCCTGCCTTTACCAGTCGGTCGACTTCTTCCTTGATACGATCATACAGATTAGGGTTGAAACGCCTAGGCGGTTGCTTGTATGGTCTGAAGCCGGTCTTGATAGGTAGCTTATGTTCGACCAGACTTCTATTTAACCCGGGCATCTCTGTATAATTCCAAGCAAAGCAATCTACGAACTCTTTGAGTAGCGCACATACCTTATTCTTCTGGCCGGCTTCCATATTGGCGTTAATGAATGTTGGTCGAGGCACGCCTCCATCGCCAATATCGACTTCTTCCAGTGGGTCGGCCGACGAGAACCCTTGTCCGAGCTTCTCCATGTCGTCGAAATCTTCGATAGTCTCATGCATATCGTTCTTGCCCAAACGATATTCCTCGGTGCGCCTTTGTAGCCATTTAATGCTATCTTCTTTATCATTTATAAGGATAAATTATTTAGCCGAGCTATAAAAGCCGGCTGTGCTTGTATCGGTACAAATCCGTCCTTACCGATACTGACGTAGTCGTAGTCGGATAAGTTCCTACCCGACAGGCACTTCATGTCACCGTGCTGCCAATCGACTGTAGTCTCGGCTAAAGCGATGCAAGCCGAGTTGTCTGCTTCAATCACTTCGACGTCCTCATCTACCCACTGGATTAAGCACTGATGCATGGTAGAAGGGATGCAACAATTGGCATGGATCCAGTCTCGCCCCAAGAGCAGGTTGTATCGGCCTTTGACGTCGACTACGAAGAATGCAGTCGGCAGGGTTTTGCTTCCGACTGTAAGTTCTACCGACAATATGCCCTTGGCTTCGGATAGCTCCCCCAAGAACCCGCTGAGTCCCATGTTTGTCTTCATCAACTCGGACTCCTTTCGGCCTAGTTTGGAGAATACCGAAAGTGGCATGATGTTGACCCCAGCGCCGCCGTCGACGAGCATTCGGCCAATCGGTCTTCCGTCGATGTGGCCTTTGATGAATAAAGGCTTCAGATGCTGCCCATGCTCCTCCGGCTTCTTGAATATGGCGGCACTCGGCCCGAGCAGAAGCTCTGCGACTTCCGACTCAGGAGCGCGGAAACTCGATCGGTAGTTCGAACACCATATTGATGTCCATGTCGGCGGGTACTTCTCCGACATCCTTGCTGGCAGCCTCGTCTTCTTCTTTCGCGATGCGCTTCTCCTTCCAGGTCATCTTCGCGGGCTTCATTGGTCGGGCTTGGTTGAACCATTCGTCACGCTTCTTCTCGACGAGCTCCTCCCTGAGCTCGAGGGCTCGCAGCCGCTGGACCCTCCGCTTCTGAGAGTGCGTGAGTCCTGTGGGGCACCATTGCGGCTTCGGTTTGGTTCCTGGTTCAACCGACTTGATCTTCTTCGCCTGCTGACTTGGCGTGGATTCGACGCCGGGTCCTGCTGCATTGCTGGATTCTGGCTTGTCCGAGTCGTGTACCGTGCCGAACCGTACACGCCGAGTCCCTGCTGGTGGAGCCGAATTAATTTGCGAGCTGATTAACACGGCTGACCGTTGTGGTCGACTTCCTTCTGAGGCTCGGCTGATGCTCATCTTGTTCGACTCGGGCCGGGTCGTGGTGTGCTCATCGGGTTTGGACTCGGCGTGCTTGACTGGTACCCAGACTTGCCTAGTCGGCGAACTCCTTGGGGTCGCCGGTCGACTTGGTACGTCGGGTGCCTTGCGCCGAGTGGCGAGTCGGTTCCATGGTCGGATTCCCGACTCGACCCGCGTCCTCTTTCCGTGGGGCCGCTCTCCGAATCCAGACGGGATCCAGTTCGGCTGAAACATGCCGAGTGGTCCAGCCGGATGCGACGCCCAAGGGTTGAAACCCCATGGAGGGCACTGTGGGTAGAAAGTGTGTGCGCCTCCCCAGTACGCCGGACCGGTTGCTAAGTATGGTGGTTGCACGTATGGGCTCCCCTGCCAGTACTCGGAGCCACCGAAACCTTGTCGGGGAGGAGACCTGGGGCGCTTGGCTCCTCCAAGCCGAGTGAACACATTGTTGGTTGTGTATTTGTTCAGCAATTGTCTCACTGTCGACTTTGGCCTCGCGGGCTGACTCTTCCCTCGATTAATCTTCCAGACGCCGACTTCTGGATTCTTTGGCTTGATCATTTTTGGAGTCGGCAAGGAGTTCGAGTTGGTTGCTTTCGGAGTAGGAGAGGGACTCGACTTGATCATCTTTGGAGCAGCATTGTCGTCAACAATGACGTTCTTTCCTTTTGTGGACTCGGCCTGATGTGACCGAATCAGTACTTTCTTCTTCTCCAAATCAATCACGTTGATTGGAAAAGGATCACTGTCGAGCTTCATCTTGGAGCTTTGAGCAAACGTCAATCGTCCGTCGTTGATGGCCGATTGCACCTGTCGGCGAAACACATTGCAGTCGTTAGTAGCATGAGAAAAAGAGTTATGCCACTTACAATATGCTCTTTTGCCCAATTCGTTCGCCGACGGGAACACGTGCCCTTCCCTTACTCGGATCATATTCCCCTGCAGGAGCATGTCAAAGATTTTGTCGCATTTACTAATGTCGAAAGTGTACCGCATCTCCTCCTTCCGAGTGGGTGTAGGTTTAAGAGCTGGACAAGCAAATGGTTTTGACTTGGGAGTATTAACCCACTCGGCAATGCATATGTCAGCGTCGTCCTCGCTGTCCGAGCTGTTTTCGTACGTTATGACATTGACTGCCGATTTTTCTTTGGCTTTGCCCTTAGCATCTCCGAACCGGCTGTATGTTTTGACGTCCTTAGCGCGGTTCTCTTGTGCTACAGCCCTCTGAGCGACTTGGCTAATGGTTAGGAATTCTTGGCCCTCTAATCTGTCCTTAATATGGGCGAGCAAACCTGAAAAAGCAAGGTCGGCAAGATCTTTCTCGTTTATAGTTAAACTAAAGCACTTGTTCTTAACCTCTCTGAATCTTCTAATGTAATCACAGACTGGCTCGTTGTACTTTTGTTTAACCATCGTCAGATCCGAGAGCCTGAGCTCGGTCTCACCACCGTAAAAGTAATCGTGGAACTGCCGCTCTAGATCTGCCCAGGACGTAATAGACCTAGGGGCAAGCGAGGTGAACCAAGTGAAGGCAGTACCCGACAATGACAAGGGAAAAAGTTTTATTCTGTAGATATCCGACGTGCCGACTTCACTACTCTGTGCTAAGAATTGCCCTATATGCTCGAAAGTCGACCTATTGTCTTCCCCTGTGAATTTGACAAAATCAGGAATTCTAAATCCACGGGGGTACGGCATTGTGTCATAGCACTCGGGGTATGGCTTTAGGTAATCCCGAGAGCCATCTTTAGGTATTACGCCGAGTTCTCTGAGCACTGCGGAGAGTTGGTCCTTAAAGCTCATATCGCACAGCGGGGTACGCGAAGTCGGCTGGGGTAACTCGGGTTGGACTTGCCGCGAGTTAAAACATGTTTCTGGAACCGGCCCATGGGGGACTCCGGTACCGAGCGGTGGGATAGGTGGTGTGCTGTACGCGACTGTTTGGTAGTATGGTTGTGGGATGTTCGTGCTAAGGCTTAGACTTCGGTCGTTGTTGGAAGAACTCTGGGGTACCGAAGTCGGATTGACAGAAGTCGTGATCACGGGGGCGACTTCTACCCGGTGATCGACTCTGTCATGGTCAGGGTACATCGGCTGCTTATTCCGATGATCATTATTGACTTGTAGGGCTGTAGATCTAACCTGACCCGGCAGACTATTCTGCAAATCTTTAGCGAGCTGTTCTTTCAACTCGTCAAATCGGCTATTCACTACTCGAGCGAATAATTGCGCCGATTTATCCATCTCGGTGCCATACCTGCTGGCTACCGACACGTCAATTAGATTAGCGATTTCATCAGGACTAGTCGGTTTACTCACCTCGGGTTTGGGCGCAGGAGGTAGACTCGGCACGACTACCTTTTTGATGACGCCGTTTCTCGTCTTCTGGTAGCCGGCCAACTTTTGCCGGAGTCGCTCCGCCTGCTCCTCTTCAAGTTGTCGTTCAATCTCTCGCCGTTCATCTTCAGATAGATCGTCGAGCGTGACGGCGATGATGTTCTCCGGGTTGACGATACTTCCGTCTTTGGAGTCGGGATTCATCGTGTAATCTTCGCTTCTCGTCCCCAGCGGAGTCGCCAATTGTGTTCACACGAAATTGGATCCGTGAAATACCTAGGTGATGGGAGTCGCCAACTGCACTTACGTGTGCGATAAACGGATGCTTTTCGAGCAAAGCAACAAAGGATAACTATCGTACTTACGCGTACGACAAGCGATTGCTTTCCGAGCAAAGCAACAAAGATCTTCTTACTTACGTGAAGAAGAAACGACTGTTTTACGGCGCAAAACAGCAAAGATCTACTACTAAGATAAAAGATAAAAGGTAAAAGATTGATTTGATCGATTGTTGGATGATTTCAATCGGCCGTCACCCTTTACATATTTATAGGGCGGCTGGTCTTCCCGTAGGAGGTTCGGACTCCTAATCCTACTCTAATTACAAATATATCTCTTTCCTTGCTTAAAGGATCTGGATTCTACCGTACACGTAACTTTCCATACAAACCAAGATAGCTTTCCAAATCTTAACTGCTTCGGACGCCGACATCCGGACTCGTTTCGGCGCACGGGATATCCTTCCTTAACAAACTGGATAAACTTCCAAATCTTGTAGGACTCTCCTTGATTGCCTCGCCGCGTTTCTTGCGCCTCAGGCTGAAGTCTCTAGCGTCGGGTAAGTCTTGAAGGGTAGTACTGCAATTCAGACTTGCTGAAGATGGTCCTTCACGGGTGCTCGGGGACGAACTTGGACCGCTCGGGAATCCGCCGAATGCTCGGGGACGAACTCGGACTGCTCGGGGATCCGCCGAGTGCTCGGGGACGAACTCGGACTGCTCGGGGATGAACTTTGTACCGCTCGGGAGTCGGCCGAGTACTCGGGAAAAAACCCCTCGGGGCTGGAGACCTTCTCGGGGCTGGGCCACTCGGTATCACCAGTACTCGGGGTCGATGTCGCTCGGGGCCGCCACTGTTGAATACCCAGAGGTACCGCTCGTGACTTGATGGCGTAGTGGGCGCTCGGGGACACCTCAAACGGGCACCTTCGCACTTTGGGATATGACGACTACTCGGGATGCAGTGAGCACTCGGGGGCACTCGGAAACGCCGCGAGCACTCGGTATCAAGTATACCGCGAGCGTCCAGGCAACTCGGCTGTATTAATCCTGCATGTAATAGTAAACGCTGCATCCATACTGTTAGTTTCATCATCTCAACTTCCAGTAAACCTAATACTTAATTTGGCCCACTGAATAAACCTTCAAGCCAAATTACACTGCAAACAGCCGCCAGGTGGGTCTTAAAGCTTGTTCCCACTCCCACTGGGCGTGCACACCATCCTTGTGCCTTCCGTGACTACACTGCACCGGAGAGTAAGTGTTTTCTTGTTTCTTTTTCTTGTACTTCACGTCCATGTCATTTTTGCTGAACGGTGTTCTAACTTGTAGATTTCATGTTTGTGCCTACAAAATTCACTCTAGCCGACGGAGAGGAGCAGCTGTCATTGTCCTTGGTCAGTACACCAAGGTCGAAGCGGGGTCTGTCACTAGGAGGCTAGGGATCAGCCCATCAACAAGGTCTACGTCGTCTTTGGTTGGGAGACTCCACGACACGCGGACTCGCTGTCGGTGAAGCTTTGTCGTTCTGGTGCCAGAAAATGCATGTGCGCTGAAGGGGAGGCGATTTCAGAATGCCCACTTCGGGTTCAGTCTGACCCTACCGCGTCGACGAGATCGCAGTATAGGATGACCTTAGAGGACGACAGAGAGGACCCGGGCTTGCGTGGTGCAGGATCCGACGATGACGACGACCAGGGTGCTACAATCGATGAGAAGAAGGACGCCTTCAACGTGGCGCCCGTGCCATCCCACCTTTCTGCACTAGACATAGGTAGGGGCCAATGTGCTCCCAACCTCGCCCTCTGGTACTTCCCGTGTCGAGCGACTTGTCTTCTCCCCGGGACGTTATCATCATCAAGCCTCAGAAGATGGGACTTGCTTTAGCTACTGCTACCACTCTGGCAGTGTGTGGCACATCGACTTCTCCCGTGGCTACCTACCGCTGCTGCAGACGAGGTGGCTGAGTCGGTCTCCTTGAGGACTCACACTGTGCCACTCCACGATTCCACCGTACTGCCAATGCGGGTGCGGACAACCCGCCTTCCATTGCTCTGAGCCCTTTGCGTGCTGTTGATCTTCTTGCCCATCTTACTTTATCAACTTTGAGGCTGAGGTGAGTTTCTTTCATGACACGGCAGGCCAGGCTTCCTGTGGTGGACTTGGCTTCTGTGTTCACTAGGTTGTTGGTTGAACAGTTTTACTCCGCCTCATGCTCTGCCCTAATAAAGGTAAGGCATCTTCAATTTCCCATTCATTGTTGTTATGTGTCTTTGTGAATGCTAGCTCTATCCTCTACTCTTTTCCATTAGGGTTTGCTGGTCATCGAGCACTTGTCTGGTATGTCAAACACGTATGATGAGCTCCTCTAGCAACCGTCCGCATCTGGGAAGAATTTTTCCACTCTCCGCACCTCCGTCCGAGCTGCAAAGATGCACATGGCTTCCCTGATGGACTCGCTATAACCGGGAGATGGACAAGATGGGTGAGGCGCTGAACACCAGGGTCAACTCCTTTGACGACAGCATGGCTGAGGATAGGGTAGAGGGGCGGCTAGGCTGGCGACCTTTTCTTGTCGAGCTACGTGCAGGGCCTTGCCTAGGTACACTAGGACCATGCTTATGCCTCTTCGGAGCTCATGCTATCCTACTTCTACAACAAGGGGCGTAAGTTCTCTGGTGACTTCTCTAAGGAGGGCCATGTGGCTCGTAAGCTTGCTGACCTCACCATGATTCATGATGAGGTTAACACCGAGTCTGAGGCTTTTGTGACAGGAGTGTGGGACAGTTACTGTGCTGGTATCCGGTTCATCAACACTCTCTGGCGTGCCTAGTGCATTGTTGGCAGTGAGGTGGTTTATGGTGATTCTGACGACCCTGAGACGAAGGGAGCTCCTGAGGTTGCGAGCGGCTTCGGTGACCCTAAAACGGAGGAGCTCCTGAGGTTGTGGGTGGCTCCAGCTCCATTACATAGGTTTGAGACTCGCGGCCTCTCATGTTCATTTTTTAATTTCTTTTGGGTTATGGCATGATTATCTCTTGGCATGTTTCGCATAGCTTTTGCCAGCCTTGTCTCTGACTCTCCATGATTTCGGTGTTGTGTCGACACTTTCCGGGTACATGTAGTCCCCTTTTGCTTCCATCCCTTTACTAGGACCTTTTGTTTTCCGACATTCAACTCTAGGTTGTGACTTGATGTTATTATTTTCATATTCACAATTTGGTCTATACCAATGTGAGGAGTTCTACTGCTACCATTGTTTTCCTCTTTTTTTTTACTTTGTATGATCAATTGGTTTGCATACATTTACTGCAGAACATTGCTTTTGGGTGCAAAGTGGCCACTAGACGCCACGGGACTCAGCTGATGGCTCCATTGTCATTTAAGCATCCCATTCCTCACCTAGTACATGGAAGCGAACCTGACTTGTCTATCAATGAAGTACTGGACCTTTTGGCTTATGTCGCTAACATTTTGGCCCATGCCCCCATTTAGTTTTATTGGGCGCGCTTTCCACTTCATCCATTTGCTAAGTGCTTGTGCATTACGTGCTTTCTGTACTGCCCAATGTAATTCGGTTTCGTTTGCAATAAACGCCATGTCGCGGCACAAGGGACATTGTCTCCCATAAAAAATATTTAGCACACGAGATGGTAATCGAGCGTGTTGATAATTATAAACGAAAGCATTCTATTGATTGAGTTGACCCATGTAGGATCATTGATTACGGTCACTTGCCGCACTGAAAGAAATTTTTAGCGAGGCGAGCACGGAGGCTCTTATTGGGACCAAAAAACACTTAGCGCTAGGCAACGTAGCAGCGAGCTCGTCGGGTCTTACCGTGACAAAAAACACTTAACACTCAAGGGTGCAGTGGTGAGCACATTGGCTCTTACCACAATGAAAATCACTTAGTACTCGGCGGCGTAGCAGCAAGGGCTAGTCATGGCTTGGCTTGCATACTTTACTAAGTCTATATTTCATTGTGAATTTTGGCATAGTTTCCTCTGTAGATGGAGTTATCTATAATGTCTCCCGGTATGACTGTGGAGTAGTTGCTTGCTCTTGGCACGGGATGTGTTTGTGTTGGGGAACGCGCTACGAAAAACAAAATTTTTCCGCGCACGAACCAAACCAAGAAACACTATCGAGGTGTAGGTAACGATATCATACCTTCGACGATCACGTCAATGCAGCGGAGAAGTTGACCGATGTCGATGAAGTCCGCAGACTCCCGCAGCTAGGTTATACCTCCCAGCCGCGAGAGCGATCTCCTCGTGAATAGTTCGCCCGATCAAACGCCGAAGTATACGACGTCTCCGAGGTATCCACGCGTACCGGATCAGCGACACCGCGGTAATGTGTGGACCAGCACACAAGAACAGCGGGGATCTACGAGAAGGAGAAGCAGCAGCGCGCCGGCAGCTGTACTAGATCCAATCTAGAAGAGAGAGAAAAAGAAGGCTGTGGCCAATCTAGAGATGGCCGGCCTAGGGTTTAGTCCAAGGGACTAGGGCTGCCTCTGGGGCTGCTTGGGATACCCTTTGAGGTGCCCTGCCCCTCTATTTATAGGGGTTGGGGCAGCTCTCCCTAGGCAGGTGGAGTCCTACTCCAGCAGGGACACCCTGTTGGAGTTGGAGTCCAACTCCACTAGAACCTTCTAGAATTTCTAGAACCTTCCAGAACCTTCTAGAACCTTCTAGAACCTTCCAGAACCTTCTAGAACCTTCTAGAACCTTCCAGAACCTTCTAGAACCTTCCAATACTTTCCGGAACACTTCCGGACATCACCGGAACCATCCGGGACCTCCCGGAACACTTTCGAGATCATCCGAAACACTTTCGGAACCCTTCTCTCTCGTTCTCTATAAATCGTAGCATTCCTAAATGTCGCTAAAACGTTAAGCGTGTGACCCTATAGGTTCGAGTATATGTGGACATGTCCGGAATACCTTCCGGTCAATAATCGTCAGCGGGATCTGGACACCCATAACGACTCCCACATATCATCGAAGATCTTTATCGAGCAAACCTTGTATTGTCGCATACAATTCCTTTTGCCTCACGATACATTACACAACCCGAGGCGAGACTTTGACGGTATCCCTGTGATCAACTCCTTGATCACCATACCTAGTTATCCTCGTTACCGGTTTGTACTCTTTTCTCGTTTCCGTATTCCGGTATCCCCGTGACTAACCTTTTAGTCACAATACCTGGCCAGGCGATGCTGGACACCGTAATACCGAGTGGGCCCAGAGTGTATCTCTCCATCGCCGGATGGGCAAATCCCAGTCTTGACATATCTAGAACCACGATATACTTTCTGGTGTACCTGGAAGTCACCTTTATAATTACCCAGTTACGGCGTAACGTTTGATGACCCCAAAGCAACCATCCGGTATCCGGGTCTATGATATTCTCATGGTCTAAGGACGCAAGTAAACGTTAACACATCATGAGAAGATACTGACAACATATTGACGAAGTGATCTCGCAGTATCTCATAAGGGGTCTATCCAACACCATTGTTACCCTAACAATGTGTTCCCATTATTGCCGGCATCCTTGTTACATTAACAATGCCCATGATCAGGAAAACAAGATCATCAACAATACATGAGCTAGTCCAGAGGCCTGACTAGGGATCTGAATGGTGTTTATTATTCCACACATGCAATTAGGTTTTCCTCTGAATCTCATATTCAAGAACCAATGCAATTTTAGCATAGAACATAAACTTAATCATGAACATGAAAATAGAATAATAACAACTTTATTATTGCCTCTAGGGCATATTTCCAACAGTCTCCCACTTGTACTAGAGTCAATAATCTAGCCAATGCTTAAGCTCCTAACACCTATGGCATTCCGGTGTTGCTCATGCTTTGCTTGTGGTAGAGGCTTCGTCAGCGGATCTGACACATTCAGATCCGTGTGTATTTTGCATATCTTTACGTCTCCACGCTCCACCAATTCACGAATGATGTGGAATCGGCGTTGTATATGTTTGGACTTCTGGTGGGACCTTGGCTCCTTGGCCTGAGCTATGGCGCCACTATTGTCACAATAGAGCTCCATAGGATCCAGCGCGCTCGGAACCACACCAAGCTCGGTGACGAACTTCTTAATCCAAACGCCCTCCTTTGCCGCTTCTGAAGCGGCGATATACTCAGCCTCCGTTGTAGAATCCGCCACAGTGTCCTGCTTGGAACTCTTCCAGCTCACTGCGCCACCGTTCAGTGTATACACTAAGCCTGATTGAGATCGAAAATCGTCCGGATCTGTGACAAAGCTGGCGTCGGTGTAACCCTTTACAACGAGCTCTTCGTCACCACCGTATACGAGAAACATATCCTTAGTCCTCTTCAGGTACTTTAGGATATTCTTCACTGCTGTCCAATGATCATGACCTGGATCACTCTGGTATCTGCTCGTAACACTTAGAGCATAGGACACATCTGGTCGTGTACATATCATGGCGTACATGATTGACCCAATCGCGGATGCGTATGGAATCTTACTCATGCGTTCTCGCTCATCAGTTGTCGAAGGACACTGATTCTTGCTCAAACTTTTCCCATGCGACATCGGCAAGAACCCCTTCTTGGCGTTTTCCATACTGAACCTCTTCAGTACTTTATCTATATATGTACTCTGGCTTAGCCCTATTAGGCGCTTTGATCTATCTCTATAGATCTTTATACCTAATATGTATGCTGCCTCGCCTAAATCTTTCATTGAAAAACTATTTTTCAACGAAGTCTTAATATTGTCAAGAAAAGATACATCATTCCCAATCAACAATATGTCATCCACATAGAGTATTAGAAATGCTATTGCGCTCCCACTTACTTTCTTGTAAACACAAGCCTCTTCGCAGTTCCTGATGAAGCCAAACCCTTTGACCACTTCATCAAAGCGAAGATTCCAACTCCGTGATGCTTGCTTCAGTCCATAGATGGATCTCTGAAGTTTGCATACCTTTCCAGCATCCTTTGGATTGACAAAACCCTCGGGCTGTATCATATACACGTCCTCGGTTAGCTTCCCATTCAGGAACGCTGTTTTGACATCCATTTGCCATATCTCGTAATCGAAATATGCAGCAATCGCTAGAAGAATCCGAACAGACTTAAGCATCGCTACGGGAGAGAATGTCTCGTCGTAGTCAACTCCTTGAACTTGTCGGAAACCCTTTGCGACAAGTCGAGCTTTATAGATGTATACATTCCCATCCGCGTCTGTTTTCTTTTTATAGATCCATTTACATTCGATAGGCCTCACGCCTTCAGGAGGGTCCACCAAGCTCCAAACTTGGTTCTCGTACATGGATTCTATCTCGGATTTCATGGCGTCTAGCCATTTAACGGAGTCAGGGCCCATCATTGCTTCCGTATAGGTCGTAGGCTCATCGTTGTCTAACAACAATACCTCGTCCGAAAACCACTGTGGTTTCGTGCGAATCCTACCAGACCTTCGTGGTTCAGCTGCTGGCTCGACTGAAGTCTCTACATCACATGTAGGGGCTTCCGTATCAGTCATTGTGGGAAACTCCGGAACCACTTCCGGCGTTGCATCACTTTGACCTAATGACGAAGATTCACCAATCTCGTCGAGTTGCACTATCCTCCCACTCACCCCTTTCGCAAGAAACTCTTTCTCGAGAAACACACCGTTCTTTGCGACAAACACTTTGCCTTCGGTGCGGTGATAGAAGGAATACCCAACAGTTCCTTTGGGATAACCAACAAAGAAGCATTTATCCGATTTGGGATCGAGCTTATTTGGTTGTAAACGCTTTACATATGCATCGCATCCCCAAATTTTAAGAAAAGACAAGTTGGGTTTCTTCCCATGCCATATCTCATATGGTGTCGTTTCAACGGATTTAGATGGTGCTCTATTTAGTGTAAAAGCGGCAGTCTCTAAAGCATAACCCCAAAAAGACAATGGCAGTTCAGTTAATGACATCATCGATCTTACCATGTCCAACAAGGTTCGATTACGTCTCTCGGACACTCCATTCCTCTGTGGCGTTCCGGGAGGTGTAAGCTGTGGAACAATTCCGCAGCTCTTCAGATGTTCGCTAAACTCGTAACTCAAATACTCCCCTCCGCGATCTGATCGCAGAAACTTGATTTTCTTGTTACGATGATTTTCTACTTCATGCTGAAATTCTTTGAACTTTTCAAAGGTTTCAGACTTATGTCTCATCAAATAGATATACCCATATCTACTCAAATCATCCGTGAAGGTAATGAAGTAGAGGAATCCACCGCGTGCAGCTATACTCATTGGACCACATACATCCGTATGTATGATCTCCAATAAGTCAGTCGCCCGTTCTACGTGGCCTGTGAACGGCGTTTTAGTCATTTTACCCATTAGACAAGGCTCGCAAGTGTCAAATGATTCATAATCAAATGACTCCAAAAGTCCATCACAATGGAGTTTCTTCATGCGCTTCTTTCCAATATGACCCAAACGGCAGTGCCACAAATAAGTGGAATTCGAATCGATTATCTTGCGACGTTTAGCGTCAGTGTTATGGATGTGTGTATTACCATCAAGATTCATAATAAATAACCCATTCACAACGGGAGCATGGCCATAAAACATATTATCCATATAAATCGAACAACCATTGTTCTCAGACTTAAACGAATAACCGTCTTGCAACAAACATGATCCAGAAATAATGTTTTTGCTCAAGGCCGGAACATAGTAACAATTACTAAGCTCTAATATAAATCCTGAAGATAAATGTAGAGGTAGGACACCGACGGCGAGCACAGCAACTTTTACTCCGTTCCCGACGCGCATCGTCACCTCATCCTTTGCCAGTCGCTTAGGCCTCTGTAGTTCCTGCATCGAGTTGCAAATATGAGCAACCGATCCGGTATCCAATACCCAAGAATTACATTGCGGACCAGCAAGGAATACATCAATAACATGTATGACACTCATACCTGAGCTGGACTTTCCAGACTTCTTCTTTTCTGCCAGATATTTCTTGCAGTTCCTCTTCCAGTGTCCCTTCTCTTTACAGAAGAAGCACTCAACATCAGAAGTGGCGCCAGTCTTGGACTTCTTAGGCGTGTCAGTCATACTAGCACCCTTGGATTTGCCCTTTTTCTTAGACTTGCCCTTCTTCTTGAAGTTGGTTGTTTTATTCACCATCATCACATGATTGGCGTCCTTCTGGATTCCACTCTCAGCAGTTTTAAGCATAGTGAATAATTCACCCATACTCTTTTCCATCCCATTCATGTTGTAGTTCATGATGAAGCTACTATAGCTCGGAGGGAGGGAAGCAAGAACAAGATCAGTGCCCAACTCTTGGGAGATTGGAAAACCTAGCGCATCCAACCTTTGCGCGTACCCAGACAATCTAAGTACGTGCTGACTCACTGAGCTGCCCTCAGCCATCTTGCATTCAAACAAGGCTTTGGATATCTCATATCTTTCAGTCCTTGCTTGCTTCTGAAACAAAGCTTTCAGCTCCTGGATTAACTCATAAGCAGCCCAATTCTCAAAACGCTTTTGAAGATCAGGTTCCATGGAGGCAAGCATGATACACTGTACTGCAATGGAATCATCGCTCTTAGATTGATAGATACGAGTCTCATCATCCGTAGCGTTAGCGGGGAGTTCACCGAGAGTTTGCGATAGGACATAGTCCTTCTTGGCACTCTTGAGGACAATCCTCACATTACGGTACCAGTCCGTAAAGTTGTTCCCAGATGAATTCAGTTTTTCTTTCTCAAGCAACGCGCATAGTGGAAAGGTGGTTACGGGTGCCATAGATCTACAACTTAAAAACAAATACACTTTAGACATTGTTCATGATTAAAGCAACTCAAATTAACACTTAATTAGAGTAAGCTCCCACTAAAACCAATATCCCTCATAATTGATTATTAGTGATTCAAGATCCACGACTCACTTACTCCACCATTGATGTGACATCACTGATGATGGAATAACGAGACCGGTAGGTCAACATGCCAATCATATCCCATATGACTCTTGTTCATCTTTCGATGGGTGTGTTCCGAGCCCAAGACGATCTTGCAAAGCTCGTCAAGACAACCGAGTGCTCTGCTGCGCGAACGGTTCGCGCCCGCCTCATATATGTCAAACCTATCGTACCCATGTGACATGGCGCACCTCAGAATGGCAAATACTCCAGACGGTGCTACACTTGGAAGAACACTAACTACTTTGATATTTGTGTGAGGGATCACCCTATTTAACAACGTCTACCACGCATCAAACAAGGTGCATAAAAGGGATTAACATCACATGCAATTAAATTATTGTGATATGGTATAGCCCCTTTTGTTGAAGAAGACTTCTTCAACATCTTTTGGCGGAGAACTCCTTCTTCGCGTACGACGTAGCGTCGAGGTCCATCGATGTAAGATTGTCACCACCATGTCCTTGCAATTACAACTATTTGCTATCACATAGCTAATAAAATAAATGCATTACATGGCTTTCTAGTTGACGCGTAGGTCAATATAATAAACAATGACAATCGTATTGGCTCCTGCCGATTGCCGTACTCATGACACGCAGGTCATGACAAAATTAAAATTACAAACACTTTGCATCTCATACAATCACATTGCATCACATAGGCTATACCACATCACATGCATACCCTGCAAAAACAAGTTAGACGCCTCTAACGTTTATGCTACAATACGTGGCTTTATGGCTACGTTGCAAACCGTTTGCTACCTACGTTACCATAAGCATGATTGCTCTTGCAGTTATTTAACTGTCGGGGTGTCTGGAATTGGAGACTCGGAAATCTCGAACCCCATACTAAACTTCGTCATACGCATGACCCCCGTGTAGATCACATCTACAAGCCCGCTCATTGCAAATTTATCTTTCTCAACTAAAGTGAAACCAAAGTCATCCTTAGCATGTCTCGATCCGAAGATCGTAAGGTTCGCCGGACCTCTGAAAATTTCACGATGCCGCCGAGATCAAAATTTTGCAATGAGAGGGAAACAACAAGAAAATCTGGTGGTAGATCTCATCTAACACCCCGCACATCATATGTGCAATGCCGCATATCACATATGCTCTAGTCGTACCTACAACTACGCATAGAACCGCTCTGATACCACTGTTGGGGAACGCGCTACGAAAAACAAAATTTTTCCGCGCACGAACCAAACCAAGAAACACTATCGAGGTGTAGGTAACGATATCATACCTTCGACGATCACGTCAATGCAGCGGAGAAGTTGACCGATGTCGATGAAGTCCGCAGACTCCCGCAGCTAGGTTATACCTCCCAGCCGCGAGAGCGATCTCCTCGTGAATAGTTCGCCCGATCAAACGCCGAAGTATACGACGTCTCCGAGGTATCCACGCGTACCGGATCAGCGACACCGCGGTAATGTGTGGACCAGCACACAAGAACAGCGGGGATCTACGAGAAGGAGAAGCAGCAGCGCGCCGGCAGCTGTACTAGATCCAATCTAGAAGAGAGAGAAAAAGAAGGCTGTGGCCAATCTAGAGATGGCCGGCCTAGGGTTTAGTCCAAGGGACTAGGGCTGCCTCTGGGGCTGCTTGGGATACCCTTTGAGGTGCCCTGCCCCTCTATTTATAGGGGTTGGGGCAGCTCTCCCTAGGCAGGTGGAGTCCTACTCCAGCAGGGACACCCTGTTGGAGTTGGAGTCCAACTCCACTAGAACCTTCTAGAACCTTCTAGAATTTCTAGAACCTTCCAGAACCTTCTAGAACCTTCTAGAACCTTCCAGAACCTTCTAGAACCTTCCAGAACCTTCTAGAACCTTCCAATACTTTCCGGAACACTTCCGGACATCACCGGAACCATCCGGGACCTCCCGGAACACTTTCGAGATCATCCGAAACACTTTCGGAACCCTTCTCTCTCGTTCTCTATAAATCGTAGCATTCCTAAATGTCGCTAAAACGTTAAGCGTGTGACCCTATAGGTTCGAGTATATGTGGACATGTCCGGAATACCTTCCGGTCAATAATCGTCAGCGGGATCTGGACACCCATAACGACTCCCACATATCATCGAAGATCTTTATCGAGCAAACCTTGTATTGTCGCATACAATTCCTTTTGCCTCACGATACATTACACAACCCGAGGCGAGACTTTGACGGTATCCCTGTGATCAACTCCTTGATCACCATACCTAGTTATCCTCGTTACCGGTTTGTACTCTTTTCTCGTTTCCGTATTCCGGTATCCCCGTGACTAACCTTTTAGTCACAATACCTGGCCAGGCGATGCTGGACACCGTAATACCGAGTGGGCCCAGAGTGTATCTCTCCATCGCCGGATGGGCAAATCCCAGTCTTGACATATCTAGAACCACGATATACTTTCTGGTGTACCTGGAAGTCACCTTTATAATTACCCAGTTACGGCGTAACGTTTGATGACCCCAAAGCAACCATCCGGTATCCGGGTCTATGATATTCTCATGGTCTAAGGACGCAAGTAAACGTTAACACATCATGAGAAGATACTGACAACATATTGACGAAGTGATCTCGCAGTATCTCATAAGGGGTCTATCCAACACCATTGTTACCCTAACAATGTGTTCCCATTATTGCCGGCATCCTTGTTACATTAACAATGCCCATGATCAGGAAAACAAGATCATCAACAATACATGAGCTAGTCCAGAGGCCTGACTAGGGATCTGAATGGTGTTTATTATTCCACACATGCAATTAGGTTTTCCTCTGAATCTCATATTCAAGAACCAATGCAATTTTAGCATAGAACATAAACTTAATCATGAACATGAAAATAGAATAATAACAACTTTATTATTGCCTCTAGGGCATATTTCCAACAGTGTGCATATCTCGCTACCACCTAATATCACTAAGTCTATATTTTACGAGAAACTTTGGTAGATTTTCCGTTGTAAATCGTGACAATTTTTGTTGCGTAGGAGGTGCGTATATTCTTGCCATGCGGTTACATCTACATGCTCATAAACCTTGACATGGACATATTGTTTTAGCTCTCTCCTAGCAATGAGAGTGGTGGGCTACGTTTCGACATGGCGATGGAGTCTTAGCTTGCTCATAGTGTCAAAGTGTTTCTCGACGTGGCTGTGGAGTCGTAGCTCGCTCATGGCAATGGAGTGTGTCTTGATGTTGCTGCGAAGTCTTAGCTTCCTCACGGCGACAGAGTGCCTCTCAACGTGGCAGGGAATCATGGCTCACACACGGCGATGAAGTGTGTCTGGACATGGCTGTAGAGTCTTAGTTTGCTCATGGCGATGGATGATGTTTTGATGCATCTGACCCTTTTAGGGGAGGTTGACCATCATTGCTAGTGTCATCGCGGCATATCACTTCGTGTCCATCGACAATGGGGTTTTCTCATGCGTGTGCCGTTGCGGGATGTTACCTCATGTCCGTCCACGGTGGATGTTTCTCAAGCGCATGTTATCGTGAAATGTTACCTCACGTCCGTCCATGGTGGGTGTTGTATGCTCATGCCATCGCGGAATGTTAAACTCGCCTCCGTGCTTGGTGGGTGTTGCATGCTCATGCCATCAGGGAAATTTACCTCGCGTCCGTAAATGGCGAGTATTGCGTGCTCATGCCGTCGCGGAATGTTACCTCGTGTTCGTGGTGGTGGGTGTTGCATGCTCATGCCGTTGTGGAATGTTACCTCACCGTGGATGGCAGGTGTTGTGTGCTCATGCCGTCACAGAACATTACCTCACATGCATGCATGGTGGGTGTTGCATTCTCATGCTGTCGTGGAATGTTATCTCGCCGTGGATGGCGGGTGTTACGAGCTCATGCTGTCACGGAATGTTACCTCGCCGTGGATGGCGGGTGTTGCGTGCTCATGCCATTGCAGAATGTTACCTTTCGTGCGTGCGTGGTGGGTGTTGCATGGTCATGCCATCGCGGAAAGTTACCTCACATCTATACATGGCAGGTGTTGCATGCTCATGCCATCGCGGAATGTTACCTCGCGTCCGTGCATGGTGGGTGTTGAGTTTTAGGGGAGCCCCTTGTCATCATATGTACGTAATAGAGTTGGAACCTCATGGGAGATGTCATGACAAGATCACAGGCGAGAACACAATTTGCTAAGTGTTATAATATGTCGAGTTCTATTGCATTGCATATGATGAAGTGATAAAGAGTTCATCTGCATGAAATAAACATGACGAAAAGTAGGGTACCAACGTAGCGGTTGATATCATAAATATAACTTAGCCTGAGTAGCGATGATAGAGCATGATCGTCTTACCTCTTGCACATAGTACTTGCGGAGGTTGTCTGTGTTCCAACTATGCTTGAGCTTGTTGCCCTCAAGGTCATTTAAGAGGAAGGATGACGGGCGTGATGAGCTGATTACTTAATACGGTCCTTCCCACTTGGAGCTTAGCTTGTCATCGGCTTCTGGGATCGCTTTCTTCTTTAGCATGAGATCACCAACTTTGATTGGACGAGGCTTGAGGTTCTTGTTGTATGCCTTCGTCATTAATGCTTGATAACGCTTGATGTTCATAGCAGCCTCTTGGTGTACTACGTCGAGGTCGTCCAGGGACACCTGATGAGCTTCATCCTCAGGTGCTTTAGCAGCATGAGCCTAGCATGACATTTTCTGGAGTTATGGCTTCATCACCAAAAAGTAGCTTGAAAGGCGTGTAACCCATCGCTCGAATCGTTGTGATTCTGGCAGATCACAGAACACTTGGCAGCTCGTCCACCCAACACCCCTTAGATAGCTCAAACATGCATATTCACAAACCTGCTAGGATGATTCCATTCACTCTCTCCACCGCATCATTCACTTTAGGATTTGTGATAGATGCCAAGCATAGGGTTATCCCATGCCAATGCAAAAGGACTTGAAAGCTATTGCATCGAATTGTGTCCCGTTATCAACTGTGAGCTCACGGCGTACCCCGAATCTGCATATGATGTTCTTCCAGAGAAACTTCTGTACTGACTTGAATGTTATCTTCATCAAGGGTTTCGCCTCTACTCACTTCGATAAGTAATCGACGGCAATGATGACGAACTTGGTACCATGACTTGTTGTTTTGAATGGCCTAACCAAATCCATGCCCCAACGCACGAGTAGCCATGAAGGGGGTAATGGTTATAGTTCATGTGCTGGCTTGTTTGTTCCTTTCCCCATCCGTTGCATGCCTCGCATGTTTTGACTAGGCGTTGCATCATGTAAAGCTGTTGGCCAATAGAAGCGCTGAGGGAATGCTTTTTGATTTGAGAGCACGTGGGGCAAGTGAGACCCGCAAAGTCTTTGCTGAATTTCTCGCACTAACTATTCCACTTCTTCTTGAGAGATGCAGTTGAGGTAGGCGCACACACACCGCGCTTGTACAGGGCACCATATGAGGAAGACCCTGGCGCGTGCTTTGAGTTGGCGTGCTTCAACCAGATTGTCAGGCTTTGTTTCATCATGTAGGTATGACATGATCGGTGCTCTTCAGTCTTTTTCTGTGACGATGCAGACTTCCGTTAACTCTTTTATTGTGGGTATTGAGATAATCTCATAGAATACACCTTGCAGAACTTTAGCTCTTGTGCTTCCGGTGCAGGCCAACATATCAGCTTCGGAGTTGTCTATGTGTAGAATGCTTAGCACGGTGATTCCCATGAAGTGCTTCTGAATTGCATGTATTCCATCATCTCTGGTTATTTAGCCTGGAAGCTCTTGTTAACAAGCCCCACGACGAGTTTTGAATTGCTTTTGATGAGGACTCGTCGTGCACTTGCAGCACAAGCTTTACGTAAGCTGAGAAGGAGTGCCTCTTATTCAGTGACATTGTTGGTTGTTTCGAAGTCTAGGCGTGCAAAGTACTTGGTTGTCGAGCCACTTCGTGATTGTAAAACTGCACATGCACCTGCTCCCACGAAGCACCATGATCCATCCATGGACACTATCCACAGAGGGATTGAGAAGTTTGATTTGACAACGTGCTCGGTTGGAACCCATTCGGCGATGAAGTCTACTAGTACTTGTGATTTAATGGTTTTTCAGGGAGGGAACTCAAGAGAGAATGGCGCTAGATCGGCAGCCCATTTGCCAATAGGACCTAACTCTTCCTTCTTGCGAAGCATCTCTCCAACAGGATATGACGATGGGACTCGAATTGTGTGAGCGTGAAAATAGTGTCAAAGCTTTCTTGATACCATAAGAAGTGCATCAACTAGTTTTTTCTAGTTCTGTGTAACGCATCGTCGCCCCTTGCAATGACCCAGACACGAAGTATATCGGATGCTGAGTCTTTCCTTCTTCTTTTGGTAAGACAATGCTTACTACTACGAGGGTTTCTGCCAAGTACAATAGCAAGCTCTTACCAACTTTTGGGCTCTACAATAGTGGTGGCGACATTAAGTATGCCTTAAGCTCTTCGAATGCCTTCTGGCTGTCCTTTGTCCACTCAAAGTTGTTTGTCCCTCTCAATGCCTTGAATAACAGGAGACCTTTCTCTCTGGACTAGGAGACGAACCTACCAAGCGTGGCTAGTCATCCTATCAAACAATATACTTCTTTGCTACTTTGTGGTGATTGCATGTCTAAGACGGCCTTGATCTTGGATTGGTTGGCTTCAATACCTCACTTGGATACAAGGAAGCCTAATAGTTTTTCGGCTTGTACTCCGACACACATTTTTCTGGGTTGAGCTTCATTCCGGCTTGACGAAGGTCGTCGAATGTTTCCTGGAGGTCCACAACATATATACTTCTATATCTTCCGCAGTTGGCTTGATAGTTCTTTGTACACAAGTCTGGGAAGAGTTGCTCTGACATTTTTCAACCCGAGTATCATTCTCACGTAGCAAAAGGTGTTTGAGGGTGTTATAAAGCTGGTTTTCTCTCCATCCTCCTTAGCTATCCAAACCTAGTGGTACCTCAAGTATGCATCGAGGAAAATCATTTGCTCACAACCTGAGGTAGCGTTGACTAGTTTATCCATTCTTGGTAACGGGAAGTCATCCTTGCGGCATGCATGATTGAGGTTGGTGCATCCACGCACATGAGCCATTTGTCATTTGCTTTCTTTACCAAGATAGTGCTTGCAAGCCATTCGAGGTGCATCACTTCGTGAGTTAATCATGCCTTGTAGATGTTCTGAACTTGTTTTTTTACCATCCATTGACGTTCTACAGACATCTTGCAGAGCTTCTGCTTGATTGGATGTGTCTCTGGGTTGAAAGACAAATGATGTTCAATTATCTCCCCTGGTACCCCTAGAAGGTCTTCATGCTCCCAAGCGAAGATAACGTTGTTGGATCTCAATGTGTTGAGTATGTCTTGTGCTATTTCTGTGGATAGGTTAACACCCATGAGAACCATCTGGTTTGGAGTGTCTTCTGCTAGTGCAACAGCGTGGGTTTCCTCATCAGGTTTTGGATTTGGTGGCCACCATCCTGATGTTGGTGGTGGGAGCCCGTTCTCTTCACACATTTTATTTTAAATTGATATGAGGTGTTGTTGGTTTTCTTCCATCATGTCTAGGAGCACTTATATCCATCATCTGCTCATCCTCATACGTTTTGTGTTCGTTGTTTGCTTTTGTGAGTCATGTCGTGATGTTGCTGATGACTAGCACTCCCTTTGTGAGAACATTGATGTCTCTTGGGTTGGTGGTAACACCCTGTATTACTTTCCCGTGATTGCACATTGTGAACATATCGAAGTCCATTGGTTGCATTGCTTTCTAGTTTGCATGAAAGTTGTTGTGTCGGCGGTACGGGACCTAGGGTTCCCTTAGCCGTCGGCAAAGGCCCAAACTCGATGCCACGTCGCCTAAGGGGCGTGGGAATCAGGAGTATGCGCTCAGGGGCTTGCCCCCCGAGACTGTGTCCACTTGGCCCCTGCGGGTTTAGTCAAGTGGCCCACGTGCGGCGAGTGGTCGGGGTGCGTACTCGGGGGTCCCCGAACCCGGCTACCCCCGAGCTCCCCTTGTTCCTTCCTCGGGCCATGTGGCTGAGCGCCCCGAGTGCCCCTCGGGGGCTCTACCCCGAGCACGGCCCGCTTCCTCCCACAGCGCCACGTGGCGGGATGCCTCGAGCACCTCTCGGGGGCCTTGATCCCGCCAATCCTCGTGGGCCCACCAGCACACGTGGCGGGGGATCCGTGGTGCCTTCCAGAGGGCCCCGGTGGGCCCTTTCCACGTGTCCCGTCGGGCGCATTTAAGGCCTGCCCGCTGCATTTAATGCCTGTCAGCAGGCGTGCCTGCTCCAGGCCCAATGCGGGCGGGCCGCCGACGTGATAAGGCCTGTCAGTTATCATCTGACACGCTTTATGACTTTTGGGCACGGTACGGCGCGCCCAGGTGCATCCCTTGGGTCCGTGGGACCCGGGTGGTTGTCACCGTGGCGGTTTGCTTGCCCGCTAAGTCCTCTCCAGCGCATTTCAACTCATGATGAAGACCCAGTTTCCAAGGTTGGTTTGTCAGACAAACATCCCATCTGCAACTGCTTTCGGCGGACACCATGGCGCGTTCACGTCCCCCGCGTAAGCAGCGCGTCTATCGCATTTAATGCCCTTCGGTCACTGTGGTAAACCCCCGGGTATATAAGGGGAGAACCGAGGCCATGCAAAGGGTTGAACAACTCTTGGGTTAAACTTTTTTCAGTTAGATCCTTTGGAGAAGAACACGCTTGAAGCAAGAAAGGACTTTGTAATCTCTAAGAACGAGAATACACACACACACACACCAAACCAGGACTAGGGTTTTACACCTCAGCGGTGGCCTGAACCTGGATAAATCTTTGTCTCTGTTTTTCCCATTGTAGAAACCTGGCCTAGACGTACCGTAGCTTCTGTTCCAGCTCCTCCCCGGCTGAATCCCAAAGGGGGTCCTTCCGGACCACCGACGCCGGCGTTTAGTCGTCGACATCTGGCGCGCCAGGTAGGGGGTCAAGGTTTCAAAGCTACGCTTTCGATGGCTAGTGAACAGCCGCATCTCCGGAGGGGGCATCGGGTGCCGACCCCTTCGATGGTTTCGCCCGTGGCGCTATCAGCGCCGACGCTGGTGGAAGGGCAGCACGCCGCGCACAGCGGCGCCTCGTCGCAGTCCCGCTACACGGCACAGGGAGAGGCGCAAGCCGACCCTCGTGTCGTCGAGAACCCCCAGCCGGTTCGGCGCCGGCTGGACTTCGACGCTCCAGGAGAGGCCGCCGGCACGCTCCACGTTGCGCAGCTTCTCCTCCGGCATCCACCCGTCCAGGTGGATGGGATGTCTCCTGTGGGCCCTTGGCTCCAGGAGGTGACCAATCTGGTGGCAACCGCTCGCCATCAGGAGGTGGCCCGGAGCTCCCACACCTCTTCCAGGCATGGCGTTTCTCGAGCCGCCCCTGCAGCGTCGCCGCCGCCACCCCCCACCGCGTCCGTCGCGCGCGGGGGGCAAGGGAACTGCCTAGCGGTTCCCATCATTCCGTCGCCTCCCCTCATGGTCGTTGCCCCAATCTTTGGCATCGGCTCGACCGGCAAAGGGAGGATGAAGACGCCCGCGTCACTATCGAGCGCCACCAGGAGAGGCAGCGCACGGACTGGGCGGACGAGGGCCAATCCTCGTCTGGCCCCGCCGCAACCCGACAGCGCTCTCCGGTGCGCGCCCGGGCACAACCCGCGGCGAAAGCCGGCACGCCGCTCTACGGAGCTGGCTGCCAGGGTTTCACCCCGGATCTTCGTCGCGTCAACTGGCCGGACAAGTTCCGCCCCGAGTTGCCGCAAAAATATGACGGCTCCTTCCACCCGGAGGAGTTTTTGCAGATCTACACCACGACCGTCCAGGCGGCAAGGGGGGACGAGAAGGTAATGGCTAACTGGTTCCCCATGGCCTTGAAGGGCTCTGCCCGTTCATGGCTCATGAACCTCCCTTCGAGCTCGATCGGCTCGTGGGAGGACCTCTGCCACCAGTTCGTGGCTAACTTCCAGGGCACTTTCGAGCGCCCTGGCATGGAGAGTGATCTCCATGCGCTCAAACAGCGCAAAGGGGAAACGTTGTGGCACTTCATCCAGTGATTTAGTCAGGTGCGCAACACCATCCCCAAGATTACCCCTCAGGCGGTCATCGTCGCCTTCCGGCAAGGAGTGCGCGACGAGAAGATGCTTGAGAAGCTGGGCACACGCAATATCCAGTCCACGGCGGAGTTGTTCGCGGTCGCGGACAAGTGCGCCAAGGCGGCTGAGGCTCGCGCGTGGCACGACTCCCGTCCCGACCAGCCGTCGGTCGACAGCAAGTCTTCCTCGCACCCTCCCGAGAAGCGGGAGGGCAAGAACAGGAAGTGCAAGCCCGAGTCTGCAGCGGCAGCCGAGGCTAAAGCGCGCAAGCCGCCGCGCGAAGGAGCAAGCGGCAGCAAGAAGCCATCCCGAACCCCTGTCCAGGGTGCCGGCAGATGGTGCCCGATTCATGACACTGACTGGCACGACCTTTCGGAGTGCCGGACGGTGAAATTCCTCGCCGACAAGAACAAACTTCAGCGCGAGGAGCGCCGCGAAGATGGCGGCAACAAGCGCAACAGTGAGGAGGACGGCCTCAGGTCCCAGGAACCCGAAGCTGTCGCCTGCATCAACGGGGGCGCCTCGATGCACGCTTCCCGGTGCCAGTTCAAGCTAATGGCGCGAGAAGTGTGCTCGGCCACCCCGAGTACCGGGGCGTCCCGACCACTCAAGTGGTCGGGGACCCCGATCACCTTCGACAGCTCGGATCATCCCGAGAGCACCTCGGGGGTGGGCCATCTCCCATTGGTGGTCTCCCCGACGGTGTGCAATATCAAGGTAACTCGCATGCTAATCGATGGGGGCGCAGGCCTTAACCTCCTGTCCCCCGAGGTGTTCAGCAAAATGCAGTTACCAGCCAGGCGCCTGAAGCCGACGATGCCTTTCCATGGCGTCACTCCGGGCCTCACGGTGCCCCTCGGGCAAGTGTCCCTGATGGTCACCTTCGGGACCAGGGACAACTTCCGGACGGAGAGCGTCTTCTTCGACGTCGCCGATATCGACCTCCCGTACAACGGCATCCTCGGCCGTCCGGCGCTCGCCAAGTTCATGGTGGTTTCCCACTATGCCTACCTCACCATCAAGATGCCCGGGCCTAACGGTCCCATCACGGTGCCGGCCGACCTGAAGAGCTCTGTCTTCTGCGCCCTCCTCCACTGCTGATGCAGTCGACGACGTCGCCGAGCGCCCCGAGTCCTCGGGCCCCCCTCCGTCCAAGGCCAGGGTGGTCCCCGATGACTCCATCCCCATCAAGGAGGTGATCCTTGGTGAAGACGAGTCCAGTACCGTCAAGATCGGCAGCCGCCTGGCCGCCAAATAGGAAAGCGCGCTCATCGCCTTCCTCCGGGCAAATGTCGACGTGTTCGCTTGGCAACCGTCGGATATGCCCGGGGTCCCTAGGGAGGTGATCGAGCATCGCCTCGCCGTGCGCCGCGACGCGGGGCCCGTCCGACAGAAGGTGCGCCGTCAAGCACCAGAACGTCAAGACTTCGTTCGGACGGAGGTTGACAAGCTTCTCGCCACGGGCTTCATCCGAGAAGTTTTCCACCCGGACTAGCTCGCCAATCCCATCGTGGTCCCGAAGGCCGGCGGCAAGCTGAGGATGTGCGTCGATTATACCGACCTCAATAAGGCATGTCCCAAAGACCCTTTCCCTCTGCCCCGCATTAATCAGATAGTTGATTCTACTGCAGGATGCGACCTTCTATGCTTTCTAGATGCTTATTCTGGTTATCACTAGATTAGTATGTCTGTAGAGGATGTGGAAAAAACTTCATTTACAACCCCTGCGGGGACCTTTTGCTATGTTCGCATGCCTTTTGGGTTGAAAAATGCTGGGCCCACATATCAGCGCGCCATGCGTATAACCATGCAATCCCAGTTAGGTCGGAACATCGAGGCCTACATCAACGACCTTGTTGTCAAAACAAGGGATCAAGCGACGCTTACCGAGGACCTGGCGGAGACTTTCGATAGTCTCCGCAGTACTCGCATGAAGCTGAACCCTGAGAAGTGCATCTTCGGGGTCCCGTCGGGCAAACTCCTCGGTTTCCTAGTCTCGAACCGGGGAATAGAGGCAAACCCCGAGAAGATTCGGGCCATCGACCAGATGCGCCCGCCGGCTCGCCTGAAGGATGTGCAGCGCTTGACGGGCTGCATGGCCGTCTTGGGTCGCTTCATCTCGAAGCTCGGGGAGCGAGGCTTGCCCCTGTTCAAGCTCCTCAAGAAGTCAGGACACTTCGAGTGGACCCCGGAGGCCGAGCAAGCCCTCCACAGCCTCAAGAAATACCTCACTTCACCCCCGGTGCTGGTAGCCCCGAGCCCCGAGGAGCCCTTGCTCCTCTACCTCTCGGTTACCCCCCGGGTGGTAAGTGCAGTCCTCGTGGGTGAGCGAGAGGTTGGGTCCGAGCTCCCAACACCTCCTACGAGGCCCGAGCTTCCCGAAGTTCCCGAGCAGTCGGGGCCCGAGTTCTTTGAAGCTCCCGAGAAGTCCGGGTCTGAGCTCCCCGACAAGGCCGAGCAACCAAGGGTGCTCGGGGCGAGAAACGAGCCACCGGGCATCGAGCCCGGGGAGGTAGCTCTCGGGTCCCAGCTCCCGAGAGGCGACGAGTTTAAGCCAGGGGCCGAGCACCCTGGCAGTATGGAGGAGTCGGGGTCCGAGCGCCCCGGTGTCCCCGAGCGGTCGTCGCCGCTCGGGCCCGAGAGCTTCCCCCCGGGTGCCTCACCCGGGGAAGTTCTTCCGAGAAGCCGTGTCCTGCGACGTCCAGTCTACTTCGTAAGTGAAGTACTGCGAGATGCCAAGACACGCTACCCTCAAGCCCAGAAGATGCTCTACGCTATCCTTATGGCGTCGAGAAAGCTGCGGCATTATTTCCAAGCCCATGAGGTGCGGGTGGTTACTGCGTTCCCCCTCGATCGCATCCTGCACAAACCGGGAAGCTACCGGTCAGATTGTCGAGTGGGCAATCGAACTCGGTGAATTCAATTTGCGTTTCGTCAGCAACCGAGCGGTCAAAGGCAGAGCTCTGGCCGACTTCATCGCCGAGTGAACGCCGGTGCCCGAAGACGAAGGGGAAGAAATAACCGCCAACCCGAGGCAAGAAGGGACCCAGCACTGGACCATGCACTTTGACGGTTCCCTCACGCTTAGGGGCGCGGGGGCTGGAGTGGTTCTCACCTCCCCGACAGGTGAAGAGCTCCAGTACGTCGTGCAACTCCTGTTCTGAGCCACCAACAACATGGCCGAGTACGAGGGACTTCTCGCAGGGCTGCGCGCCGCCGCGTCCCTCGGCATCCAGTGACTTCTGGTCAAAGGCGACTCTCAGCTAGTCATTAACCAGGTGTCCAAGGAGTACCAGTGTTCGGATCCCCAAATGGTGGCATACCTGAGTGAAGTCAGGAGGTTGGAGCGACGTTTCGACGGGTTGGAGCTCCAACACGTCCCGCGCCGCTACAACGAAGCTGCCGACTACTTATCGCGACTGGCGTCCTCTCGGGAACCGGTCCCGGCTGGGGCCTTTGAAGAAAGGATCACTCGGCCGTCCGTCAAGGCCGCCGACCAAGACGAAGGGGGAACCTCGCGCCCAGGCGAGTCTACCCAGGCGGCACCTTCAGTGGGTAATCCCGTCAGGTTGCCGCCACCCGGCGAGCACTTGGTGCTCACCACCTGTCCTCAGGAAGCTCCCTGGATCTCCGAGATTCGGGGATACCTGAAAGAAAGCATCCTCCCCCAGGATGATGTCGCTGCTGAAAGGATCGCGTGCCAAGCAAAGCACTATGCCTTGGTAGATGGGGAACTCTACCGGCGTGGCTCTAATGGCGTTTTTCTACGGTGCATCTCCCAGGAAGAAGGCCACGGCTTGCTTGCAGATGTCCACGAGGGCGAGTGCGGGAGCCACGCATCATCCCGCACGCTGGTCGGGAAGGCCATTCGGCAAGGCTTCTACTGGCCAACAGCTCTCCAGGACGCCGTCGAGCTGGTTCGACACCGCGAGGCGTGTCAATTCCACGCCAAGCAGATTCATCAGCCAGCTCAGGCACTTCAAACCATCCCCCTGTCATGGCCTTTCGCAGTCTGGGGGCTGGATATCATCGGGTCGTTCCCCCGAGCAATCGGGGGCTACGAGCACATTTACGTCGCCATCGACAAGTTCACTAAGTGGACAGAAGCAGAGCCAGTCGTCAAGATCACCAAACACACAGCGATCAAGTTCATCCGAGGGATCGTGAGCCGCTTTGGAGTGCCTAGTCGGATCATCACCGACAACGGTACGCAATTCACAAGTGACGCCTTCCTCGAGTACTCCGAGTCCATCGGGATCAAGATCTGCTTCGCTTCGGTCGTCCACCCGCGCGCCAATGGACAGGTCGAGCGCGCCAATGCGCAGGTCCTCAAAGGGCTCAAGACGAGAACTTTTGATCGTCTCAAGAAGTGTGGCGCTGGTTGGATCGACAAGCTCCCTGCCGTCGTCTGGTCAGATCGAGCCTCCTCGAGCAGAGCGACCGGAGAGACCCCTTTCTTCCTCGTGTATGGGGCGGAAGCGGTCCTCCCATCCGAGATCTCCTTGGGCTCTCCTCGGGTCAGGGCGTACTCGGAGGAAGATCAAGAACAAAGAAGGCGCGAGGATGTCAACTACCTTGAAGAATACCGTTGCAGAGCTGCCCTCCGCGCCGCGAGGTATCAGCAAAGCCTGAAACGCTATCATCAGCGGCATGTTCGGGCCCGGTCACTAGAGGTCGGGGATCTAGTGCTTCACCGCGTCCAGACGCGTGAACGAAAGAACAAACTCTCCCTCATGTGGGAAGGCCCTTACCGAGTGACTGGCGTCTCCCGACCAGGCTCAGTTCGGCTGGCGGCGGAAGATGGCATGCCACTGTCCAACGTGTGGAATATCGAGCACCTGCGCAAGTTTTATCCGTGACTGGCCCGGGTAAGTTTTTGTTTACATTTCGGGCCAGCCCCCCGAGCAGTAAAAGCAGGTCTAGGGAGTGTTCCGGGTTCGTCGCCTAAACCCTTGTCGCCCCGCTTGGTTTCTGAACCCCGGGCACCAGTCCGGTCAAAGGCCGCCCGAGTAGCCCGTGTGCTCGCGTTTAAGCTCGGGGGCTACCTTGTATCTTAAACTACATCTGTAGTATTATAAGTTTTTCTCAGCAATAACATGTGAGCTGTTTTGATATCAGTATTCATCCTGTTTCAAGCATTTTGTTATTTATAATTGCGCATTATTGGCGTAGAGATCGCCTTCCCGAGCCCGTGGCCCCCGTATCCCTGTTATGCGAGTAGGTCCCGACTGGTCGGGGTATGAGAAGTCGGAATGATCTGGTGGTGAGTCGTCAGCCCTCGGTCTGGCAATCATACCCCGAGTGTCCCCCGAGTCAGGGCAAATAAGCCCCTGGCCAATGGTGCTCGGCCTGGTCAATTGCCCCGAGCGCTGCCAACTCGCAGAATGTCCGGATAACCCTACCTCTCATGCTCGGGACCAGTCGGCTGATTCGAAAGCCAATGGACCCCGTCAAGGGGGAGCCATGGTAAGACTCCGGAAGAAGCGTCGTTGCCCGCAAAATATTATAACCACTACCGAAGTTTGCAGATAAACTGTGGCAGAACTCCCGAGAGCTATCGCCAAGCTCAAGGCAGAAACTCAGGACGAAACCAGCGTCAATATGCAAGAGCCAAAGGAAAGGCATGTGTGCCATTCTTAAGCTAAGTATTTTGCCGTGTTTCCCCTCGGTTTTAAAAGTTTTCTTATACAACCTCCACAGCGAGCCTCTCGCGCCTACGATCCCGTGCCCCGCTCGTTCGTAAGACAGGGAAGTTCTGAAATAACAGTGTGAGTCACGAGAAGTATTCCAGGTTGTCGCCCAAAAGCCCTGGTCGCCTCGCCTGGTTTCCGAACCCTGGGCACCAGCCTGGCCCAAAGCCGCCCGGGTACCCCACGCGCTCACATTGGTGCTTCAGAGCACCCCAATGGACGGGCTCGCGGCGCAGGGGGTCCGTGTCACGCGAGAACCTCCCTGTGTGAGAAAGGAGCCTGTTGAAACTAAATAAAGAAGAGCTCAGCACAATAAGATGTCCGTTGATGCTTAAAACCTCTTGCAAAATTTTCCCGAGCACAAGCACTCGGACGTGCTTGCAGGGGCGTCCGAACCCGAAGTTGCGCGCTCTCGAGCGCCAAGGATCTCCAAGAAAGGTGGCGCTTCCAGCTTCTCGGGGACTTTGGGTTCTCGGGTTCTTGAAGCGTGGCATCATCAAGAAAGGCGGCGCTTCTAGCTTCCCGGGGACTTTGGGTCCTCGGGCTCCCAAAGCGCGGCGCGGCAGAATAAACAAGTTCGAAGCATCCGGCTCTCGGGGGCTGGTGTCCTCAGGGCAGGACTGCTCGGGCAAGAGCCGGACGCATCCAACTCTCGGGGACTGGGCTCCTCGGGGCCGCCCCGAGTGGTCGTCCCGCTCAGGCGGGAGAATCGGATGCGTCTTCAGGCAAAGTCTTCGGCAAAGTCTCCAGCTCAACTTCAAAGCTTCACCAAGTCTGAGGGTGCGGAGGTGCGGAGCCAAGTCCGCACCGATCGTGACACCAGTAGCGAGTTTAAAAAGTGGAGCCAAGTCCACAAGTTACACTTGCAAAAAAGAAGCAAGACAAAATATGGAGCAAAGTCTGCATTAAAGATAGCATAAAAGTCTTTACAGAGGCTCTCGGGCCTCAGGCAAAAGCAAAAAACAGAAAAGATACAAAGGGACTGCCTAGTCCCCCCTCCCCCGGCGTCGTCGTCCTCGTCGTCATCGGCGGCGTCGGCGTCCCGGGAAAAGCCGCGGGCAATCTCCTCGGCGACCTCGCGGACGCTGCGCGAGCGGCTTCCTCCCCCTCCTCGTCGACCCCGAGCTTCGCCGGCTCTAAGGAGAAGTGGGGGTCTCGGCTGCGGTAGCATGCAAGTACATGCTCCGCCACCATGGCAGCCAACTCACGGCCCTCTCGGACCGCCAAATCTTGCACCGCCGCCTTCAGCGCCCCCAGCCGGTCGGCGATCGTGCCGAAGTGGAGGGCGAAATTGCCCAAGGACTCCAGGACCTCGGTTACACCGACGTGGCCAAGCCCGGCATCTTCGACCGCGCGTTGGGCCCGGCGGAAGACGCCGCGCATCAGCTTGGTCGCGTTGTCCCTCTCCGTCAGAAGCTCGAGGCGGCCCTCTTCCGCCTTCGTCGCCTTCTCCTCCTCGAGCTGCAGCGCCTCTTGGAGCTCCTTCACCCGCTCCGCCGATCGCCGCTTGGTGACATTGCCGTCTTCGACGCGCTGCTCCAGGTCCCGGACGCGCTGATCCTTCTCCTCGATCTCCTTTGGAGTCGATCGGCAGCCTCCTTGATGGCAGCCTCAGCACGCCGTGCCACCTCGCCGTCCAATTCGCGCGCCCGCCGGTCCAGAGAGGCCTCGCCCTATTCGAGCCGTTTTTCTCGCCCCCCGAGCGCCTCCTCTTGCGTGGCGAGCAGACTTTCTCGAAGAGCGACCTGCTCCTTACGCTGGTTGGCCTCTGCCTCGCGGGAAGCCAGCTCCTTCTCGCGCTCCAACAGATCCTCGGCGTCGTCTATCACCACCGCCCGCAGGTCGGACACCTCCGCCCTTTCCTTGGCGATGTCTTCGACAACCCTCTGGTGCTCGAGGCGGGCGACGCGGAGCCGCGTGGAGAAGTCGGCCTCGGCTTGGGCGAGAGTCGCCTCCCGCTCATCCAGAGCTGTTTGCAGCTCTGTCAAAGCCTTTTCTCGCTCCTCCAAGGCTTTCTTCTCCTTGGAGAGGGCAGCCTGGACTTGGTCCAGCAGGCGGTGCACCAGGCTCGGTCCCCGGCTTGGCTCGGCACGGAGCGAGCTCGCCCTCCCAGAGAACTCTTCAAGCTCGGGGGGCTCCTCGCTCCTGGGCGCCAAGGTCCCCCGATCAGCGCTCGGGCCCACCGGAAGACTTGGGACCCCTGCGTCCCCGAGCTCTCCTTCAGGCCGCGCTAGTTCGGTCTCCGCCCCCACGCCCCTTTGGGTCGTGAGAGCTGCGGACCCCTCGGCTTCGTCGGCGCTCGGAGCGGTCCCGGCCCCCGAGGAGTCTCCAGCCCCCGGGGCAGCCTCCGTGCTCGGGGCATTCCCGGTCCCCGGGGCATCTTTGGCACTCGGGGCAGCTTCGGCCCCCGGGGTGCCTTCAGTCCCCGGGATCTCCTCAGCGCTCGGGGCAGCCGCATCCCCCGGGGTGTCTTCAGTCCCTGGGGTCTCTTCGGCGCTCGGACCCGCCTCGTTGGTCGGGGTAGGATCGACCCTGGAGGTAGGCTCCTCCCTCGGGCCAACCTCGGTGCTCGGGGCAAGTTCGCCCCCCGAGCCGTCTTCCGTGCTCGGCTGAGTCTGGGGGCTCGGGGACGTCCGAGCCTTCTTAGGCGCCCTGAAATCCAAACAGACAGCTCGGGTTAACTCCCGAGCACGGCACATCCCATTTTAAAAAGCAAAGGAAACAAGGTTCATGACTTACTTCTTCGAAGGCCCTTGCCATCGCCAGCACGAGGTCGGGACCTCGAACCCCGAACTTGTCGCCGGCGCTGGTTCCTTCCATTTTTTGCTCGCGGCCGCCGCTTCTGCGGCCCCCGAGCTCTCCTGCGCAGAGCCCACGGCCATCGCCGTTTGGGCACTGCCTCCCTCCGAGCTCGCTTGTGCAGCGCCCTCGGCCGTCGCCGGTTGGGCACCGCCTTGCCTCGGGCCTGCTTGCGCCAAGCCCTCGGCCATCGCCGATCGGGAGCTGCCTTGCCCCGAGCTCCCCTGCGCCGCGCCCTCGGCCATCGCTAGTCGGGAGCTACCTTGCCCCGCGCTGCTTCCCCCGACTCCCGCCGCCGTTCGGCGGGCAGGTGAAGGACGCGGCGGAGGCGGCGGCGGAGATGGTGGAGATGGAGGAGTCGGAGGAGAGGGCGGCCACGCCCTTTTCCCCTTCGGGTCCGTAGGATCCCCACGGTTGGCGCCGGCCCTTGACCCGCCGCCAGCGGCGCCCTCGTCGTCCGCAAGCGTCATGTGGCGGGACATCTGTGCCTTCCGGGCATCCTTCTGCGATAGCAGTCCCTTCGAGTCGAACTCGGGGAGCGATGCCCGGATCTCGTCGTGCTTCACATGAATACAAAGCGGGAGGTCCGGCCGAGACAGCTCAGATCCCGCGGAGGTTCCGGAGCCCAGGAGCGTCTGTAGTAGCGTCTTGATGGCGTTGGGCCCAAGCTCCCCCGCCAGACGAGCTCCGTCCGGCCATAATCATTGAGGCCGGTGTACATCCACGCTGCACGGCCGCACTCCCGCAGCGGCGCTAGCCGCCGGCGGAGGAAGTCCCCGACGACCATCGTCGCCGTCAGGCCCTCGAACTGCAGATGCGCGATCCGGTTCACCACCGGCTTCAGGAGATCATCGTCCTCCGACAAGAACTCCCACGTGCTCCGTTGATGCTCCGCCGGGCCCTCGGGAAGCTGTAGCCGGAGGTGCGGATCAGTGGCCATGTAGCACCATTGCTGGCGTCAATCGTCCCACTTGTTCCGCAACTCCTGCGGAATGTAAGCCTCCCCCATCTTCTCCCGGAGCTGGAAGTTGCAACTCCCTGCAATCTTCCTCCGGTCGGAGCCCCGGCCTTTCCCCGACGACCGGAGCACGAAGTAGTGGCAGAACAGCACCACCGACGGCATCACCCCCACGAACATCTCGCAGAGGTGAGCGAAGATCGACAGCATCACCACCGAATTCGGGGTAAGGTGGATCAGGTGGATCTCATACTCCTCCAGCACCGCTATGAAGAAGGCGGAGAACGGCGACACCAGCCCCGCCACGATGAAGCTGGAGAAGATGACGGTCTCGTGTTCTTCCAGCTCCGGCGGGTACGTGGCCGGCCGCACTTCCCGGTGGCTCTTCCTCCCCCGCGGAACCAGCATCATCCGTATCTTGTCCACGGCCTCCTCGTTAAGGAGGCGGGACTTGGGGAGGATGCCGGGGGTGGTGGCGGGCGACGGGGACGAGCGGCGCTTGGAGCTCCTTGACTTCTGAGGCATGGCGGCGAAGGGTGTGGAGAGAGAAGGAAGTTTTGACTCAAGGGGGCGAAAGGGCATAGCGAAGGCAGACGGCGCAGGGAAGAAGAAGCAGTTGCAAAAGGCAAGGAAAAGTGGAGGCGTACGGGCGGCGGAGCATTTAAAGGATTGAGAGGAATTCGAAAAGACTGCAAAAGGCTGCAACGCTTCGTGCGCCGCGCGGTCGTGGGGAGCGGCTCGGTTTTCGTAACTGATTGCACCCCCACGACGCGTGAAAATCGGAGCGGTTCCCTCCGCGCGCCGCGCGCAGAGGTCGAATCAACTTCCCCGCTGGTTCTCCTTCAATGGGCCGGCATCTCGGTGGCCCAAGAGATCTTTGGGCCCACCCCCAATCTTGCCCCTTTTCTAGGCCGGCGTTTTGGGAGCAGGCCCGGGGGCTACTGTCAGCGGTACGGGACCTAGGGTTCCCTTAGCCGTCGGCAAAGGCCCAAACTCGATGCCACGTCGCCTAAGGGGCGTGGGAATCGGGAGTATGTGCTCGGGGGCTTGCCCCCCGAGTACTGTGTCCACTTGGCCCCTGCGGGTTTAGTCAAGTGGCCCACGTGCGGCGAGTGGTCGGGGTGTGTACTCGGGGGTCCCCGAGCCCGGCTACCCCTAAGCTCCCCTTGTTCCTTCCTCGGGCCATGTGGCCGAGCGTCCCGAGTGCCCCTCGGGGGCTCTACCCACGAGCACGGCCCGCTTCCTCCCACGGCGCCACGTGGCGGGATGCCCCGAGCACCTCTCGGGGGCCTTGATCCCGCCAATCCTCGTGGGCCCACCAACACACGTGGCGGGGGATCCGTGGTGCCTTCCAGAGGGCCCCAACGGGCCCTTTCCACGTGTCCCGTCAGGCGCATTTAAGGCCTGCCCGCTGCATTAATGCCTGTCAGCAGGCGTGCCTGCTCCAGGCCCAATGCGGGCGGGCCGCCGACGTGATAAGGCCTGTCAGTTATCATCTGACATGTTTTATGACTTTCGGGCACGGTACGGTGCACCCAGGTGCATCCCTTGGGTCCGTGGGACCCGGGTGGTTGTCACCGTGGCGGTTTGCTTGCCCGCTAAGTCCTCTCCAGCGCATTTCAACTCATGATGAACACCCGGTTTCCAAGGTTGGTTCGTCAGACAAACATCCCATCTGCAACTGCTTTCGGCGGACAGCATGGCGCGTTCACGTCCCCCGCGTAAGCAGCGCGTCTATCGCATTTAATGCCCTTCGGTCACTGTGGTAAACCCCCGGGTATATAAGGGGAGAACCGAGGCCATGCAAAGGGTTGAATAACTCTTGGGTTAAACTTTTTTCGGTTAGATCCTTTGGAGAAGAACACGCTTGAAGCAAGAAAGGACTTTGTAATCTCTAAGAACGAGAATACACACATACACACACCAAACCAGGACTAGGGTTTTACACCTCAGCGGTGGCCTGAACCTAGATAAATATTTGTCTCTGTTTTTCCCATTGTAGAAACCTGGCCTAGACGTATCGTAGCTTCTGTTCCAGCTCCTCCCCAGCCGAATCCCAAAGGGGGTCCTTCCGGACCACTGACGCCGGCGTTTAGTCGTCGACATGTTGGCTTCCTCTCACTGTAATCACGCCTTGAAGGGCAGGTATCTTCATACATAGGAAGGCATGATGGCGATGGCGCCAAACTTATTAAGCACAACATAGCACATAATAACATTGTACCGGTACAGTATGTCCACAACATCATAAATTATGTTCTCGACCCGCTGGTGTGTTGCATATCCGAACTTGACTGGGAACTCAATTCTTCCAAGTGTGCGGACTGGTTCCCCTTCGAAACAAGCAATGATATTCCCAGTGGCTACAGACAAGTGCAAGGAACACGGAACTCGACCAACGCGAATGCAAACAACATGTCCGCCAAACTTCCTCCATCAATAAAGACCCTCCTTACTTTGTGTTGTATATGACTTCTGAGACGACTAACACATCATGATGTGGCATGGCGACACCCATGGCTCGGTAGGTGGACAGGAAGCTATGTGCTGGATTCTCCAGACATAGGTCTTGCGTTGATGCTTGGATGGAAAAGGTGTAAGCGCTTCCCCAGTGATGACATGTACAATACGTGGTTGCTCTACAACATTTGGGAGAGGTGCTCCGCACGAACGTGAAAAGGGTAGTGATGGTAGTGCTTGTAACCTTGCTTGGTTCGGGAGATTATGTTGTTGCCTCGGTGCTACTGTTGGTTGCTGGCGCCGCTGCTGCTGGTATCAACGAACAATGTAGCACTCGGTAGTCGCATGAGTATGTGATTGGTGTATCTCTGATGAGCGTAGCCTCCTTGTTTTTGTACTGGTTCAAGTCATTGTACTTGAGTACGTTTTCTTCTTTCAGGATTACCTCATTGCCTCCGTGCTTGATGTCCCTGGCATACATGGTCAGGGACTTGTTCACACAAATGTGTCTGACGTGGTTATTGGGTATCTTCTCCCTGTGCTTGCTGGCGCGAGTACTCGCGCGAGCGGTGCCAGTCCTCCTCATGAGGGAAGCGAGTGGCTAGCACAGGCTTGGTGTCTAACACATGATGAACCTCTGAACCCTGTATCATATACCGCCATGGTATCATAGAGTTCCTTGATGATGCTCAGTTCTTTTGTCCAGCTTCACTTCTAAGTCTTCATTACGATTGCACAACACACTGTGTCACGTATCCTTTCCTCGGTGATGTCACATACTTGAGATTGTTTCGCGGCGAAGTGGTTGTAGAACTCATGTATAGTCTCGCTTCATGCCATTGAGGCGAGCTGACGTGACTTGTTTGTTTTTCTACCTTGAAAGTTGTTGCACAAACTTATCACGGATCTATTCCCATGAATAGATCGAGTGTAGTTGAAGCCCCGGGTACTAGGAGTACTGTTACGTGTCCATTAAGGCTAGGAGTAGATTCTTCGCTTCGATGGCATCATTGCCTCCAGCAGCAGCCATGGCTGCTTTCTACACCCTTGTGTAATCGAGTGGATCAATGGTGCCGTTGTATTTTCGTAAGTTTGCTGGGCGAAATTTTGGAGGAAATGGCATGGCCGCAATCCTTAGGCTAAGCGGTTCCAACAGGTTCATGAGATCAAGCTTCTTTAAAAATGAGGCTGGAGCTTCTTGACAAATGAGGTTGGACTTGTTCGATGACCGGAGGTTACAGAGGATTAACAATGGAAGCGGGTGGTGGGGCGCCGTAAAGTTGCTCCATGGTGTAAGCCCCCTGCGCACCGTAAAGTTGCTCCGTGGCGCAAGGCCCTATGCGCTTGACCCAACCCCTGTTCCATCCAGAGTCACATGCATAGTGTCTTGATTGTGTCGGATCGTGGCGACAAGTGCTACCACTTCTTGCACTATGGATGAAGGTGGTGCCATTGCATTGGTTAGCGTCTCTGCCAGCTTTCGACAGAGCTTGTCTGCATCTAAGTTGCCAAGATTCAGACTCCCGAGAGGACCTTCATCAATTTACTGTTGTTATGGGCACAGAGCTGTGGCTAAAACACTCTGAGGTGCAGGTTGTTGCAGAACCGCTACCTTTATAGCTTCTAGCTACTTGAGAAAAAAAATTAGCAGTCTGCTTTAGATGCACTAAGAGCTTGGAGCTCAACTGCCAACACTCGCACACGTAATTCTTCATTCTGAAGGTTCACCTCCACGACTTGGCGTAGCAGTCATTCTACTTCCACCTCCCCTTACAACACCCTTCAAGCTGTGTCGGAAGATCCTCCCTCTTGACTTGTTCTTGCAGCAATAGAGCGGGTTGTCAACCTACGAGCACCGACCATTGGTGCCTCTGTCATGCCACTTGTAGCTCCCGACTTGACAATAACGGCTGCACAGGCGGAGCCAGCCACCGCCTGCGAGGTTGACGGCACCCATGTTTCTCGTGTCACCAGCGGCGAAGACGTCGACCGGGTCTCTTACCAGTGGGGCGCCTCCTACAGCTTGCAACGCGCCCGTGGCGATGGAGCCCCTTGTGGTGTTAGGTTGTCCCATGGCTGCCGTGCTTGCCTTGCTTGCCTGGGTACTCTTGGTTTTTCTCGGAGGCATGTTTCTTGATCTTACTAAGTCTTTTTCATGTGGGCATGAAGGAAGTCGGTGTAGGTGAAGCACGTGAACACATTCGCGACGTGTTATAATGTAGCTTATCGCACAGGTCCCCACGGTCGGCGTCAACTGTCGTAGATAAGATCCTTGACAATGTATTTGATGCACCCCTGTTTGGCTAGGGGACTAACGAGGGTGCAATGGGGGAGCAAACGACTTGCCTACATGCCGCGAACTTCATACGGATGCGACACAGAGGTCGATTCGTGTTCAACCCACGTAGAGTCCATGCTAGCGTTGTGCATCATATACAACTTGGAGTGGGGATGCCTCTACCTATGTCAAATGTTTTTGAAATAAAGACAAAAATTGTAAGCTTTGATGAGAGGAAATCCAACCCCCAAATGAGAGGGGAGCTCCCCTATTTCTAGGCTGAGGGTTGGTTTGGTGTGCAATTACAAAGTTGATCTTAGGCAATTTACGGTAATACCTCTCAATTTATAGCATCAGCGAGGGTATTCTGGTCATTTTCCCTACGCTAGAGGCATATATTAGAGAATCCTGGGGGCATCTTCGGTTAATCCTACTCTAGTAGGTGCCATTGTATGAGGTGTAGACGGACGTCGGAGTGTAGACAATCGACGGAGTCGTGTTAGATGTCCAAGGCACGACGGACGATGGAGTGGTGGCGGATGATGGAGTCATGTGGGATGTCGAAGGCGTGGCAGACGACGGAGTCGTGGGGGACGATAGGGTCCTGGCAGATGATGGAGTTATGAAGGATGATGGAGTCATGTTAGATGACACAGGCATGACATATAACGGAGTCGTGACGGACGATGGAGTCATGGCAGATGATGGAGTTGTGTTTGATGTTTGGGACGTGCCGAGACCCTTAAAAACAATGAGAAATATAAAAATATTAAGGAAATGATAAATTTTTAAATTACCTAGTTATTTGTGTTAACTTGAGATAGCGTATGAACCCTTTCTACAACAAATTTTAATCCTAGCATATTTCATTCGCCACGTTTACCCTCATAGCCACCTACTTAAATGCGATATGGCCTCACAGCAGCATTAAATTCTTTATACATGTCTTATAGATTTTTATAGGAAAACTCTACGGAACGTCATGCTGATCCGTGTCTTCTGTAGGCCTCGTCTGCAGCCGTTGATTGAACGAAATCAGACGGCCCAAACTCAATCGCTGTAATTACAAAAATTGCCACCACCCGTAATTTATTCCTTTTTTTCACCCGTTGATGTTTCCTTGTTTCATTGTTTCCATCGTTTCATCTTCTCGAACCGACCGACTGTTCCTCTTCCACCGCACGGCGGAACCCTGGCGCTGGTCCCTGTTTCCTTCTCCTGTGCAGTGAGGACTGTGCTCAGCAGCAGCGGCGCACTCTTCTTCGTCTTCTCGGGGGAGGTGGGGGTGGCATTCTCCGACGCGGTAGACTCCCCCTCGTCTTCTCCGATGAGGCGCTGAGGCTAATCCGGCGGTTTCCTTCCAAACCGAGGTACATTCCCTCCCTCTCGGTCTCCATCAATTTTTTCTAGGGTTTTGTATTCCGATTGCGGTGTCAATCCTGTGCAGTGACGACGGTCCTTCGTTCTCCCCCCGTGGCACACTCTTCTTCGTCTTCTCCGGCATTCCGGCATCCTCTGACGCGTCGGCATTCTCCGACGTGGCGCTGTAGCTAATCTGCGGATTCCCTTCGAAAGCAAGGTATGCCGAAGACTACACTGTTTCATTTTTTCTATGGTTTTGTTTCCATCCTTTCCGATTGCTATGCCGAAGACTACATGGATTGTAGTTCAATGTTGGTTACTATGGCGAAGACGACATCCATTTTGATCAATTGATAATGCACTGTTTGTAATGTACTATATATTTGTTCATTTAGGCTTCTGTAATGTTTCATCAATTCATTAAAATTGATGGCGGGATCTATGGTCCTGCAAGTTCAAATTGGGTCGTTGTTTCAATCTCATACTGTACATGTTGCCAGTGCATAGAATTTTTGGTTCATAGTCTTTGTTTCCATCAGTAGATATTGACGGTCCCATTGCGTACTAATTTTGTTGGTACAATATTTGTTTCCATCTGACAGCATATAGGTTGCCACTGCACAAAGTTTTTGTTGTTATAGTCGTCTGTTTGTATATCACACCATTTTTGTTGTCACTCTATATTAATTGTTTATGTTTAGACAGCATAATAACTCTGTCTTCCCTTTGTTTATGTACATGTTGTTGTTCTTTTTTAGTAGGATTACTATTTGCCAAAATCAAGGAATCAGGTGTTGAGTTATTGAATCGTTTCTCTGCTAAACGATTTAAGAAAGTTGCTGATAGTTTAACAGAGGCACAAAAAGCTCTTGTTCGGCAGTGTGGCCTTGGAAATCTTTTGAATGTTGCCTCCTATTCCGTGCCTGACGGGTTGCTTCAGTGGATTATTGAGAGGATTACTCCAGAACTCTGTGAGTTTCGAAACAACCGCAATGGGACAAGTATTTTGTTCACAAAAGAAATGGTGCAGAAGGTTATAGGACTTCCATCCGGCACTCGGCCTATCATTGTTCTTGGTAGTCACGAGGAATTGGAGTTTTGTGATGTCTACAAAAGAGATTATGCAACCACAAGACGAGCGCCAATTGCTGATGCTATTGAGATGCTGAAAACAGATATGGATAAGGAGACATTCTTGAGGATATTTTTTCTCACAGCATTGTCAACATATCTTTGTCCTGGAACCAACAACATGCTGTGACTGGGTTATCTCGGTAGCCTCAATGATGTTGACAATATTTGTCAATATGATTGGAGTGCACATATTTTGAAATTTGTCATGGAAGAGGTCGCTAAGTTCCAGAAGAAGCAAACATCTGGTTTGGCAAAAGTAAACATTGGTGGATTCATTGATCTACTTGCCGTATGCCCACTGCACTTACAAATTAATTTTTTCGACGATTTGTTTTTGTATTTAATTGAAGCTAACGCTGTGTTGGAACACTTGTTTTAATTGTAGATTATATATATGGATCACTTGGATTTCCCTCCGTCAATCTTGTCCGATCATCGATTTGATTACTCTCTACCGAGGGCTTCTCATGTGAAAGACGAAGATTTTGATTTCGTCATCAAACAGGATAGGAACAAATTATCTTTAAAGCCACATTCTTATCTCAACCTCGATTTTGTTGTCCCCCAATGTTGCATACACAATTAATTCTTTTTTTGTAGTTCCGACCATTCCACATGACTCCATACTTTGATCGTACTTCCACCGATGACATTAGAGACAAAACAATGGGTGACCAGCGCAGTCGTCCTTCAAGCTCGCAAGCTTCATGGGTAAACTATTTTTGTTTCATTCATTAAGCACTTCTGTTTACGTGGTCAAATTCGTATGTTTAATTATCAAGGATGTTTACATGAGCACATTAGTATGTTTCCATACCATAGTATCAATGTTAGCCTTACTCACCACTGTACGCATCATTTCAATGAATGTTCTCTTATGGTTTTTATGTTTCCATTCATATATCATTATGTATCCATCTCTACAACATTCCATAACATTGCATATTTATATCAAGTCATTTAATCAAGCTAATTTTGATTCATGCACAAATAGCATTTTTTTGCATTATTATTTGGAATGTTTCATTCATGGCAATGTCAATTTCAACAGATTCCAGGTTATTTGCTGCATCTTATAGAAAAACACAATGCCATATGGGATGCAAACTTAGAAAGGAACCATGAATTAATGAGAACAATGCATGCAAAACGCATGGAAGAGTTTGCTACGGAGGTTATCGCTTCTTGCAAGCTTCATGAGGTCCGAGGCGAAGCATCCTGCAACACTGATGTACCATGTGAAACAGGTACAGCCAACCCCTCTCCGGAAGTTGTTGTGGGTGTGGATAGTGAACCCCAGGATGTTGCTGATGGTGGCTCCAATGGAAAAAATGAGGACGCATTCTGGGAGACTGTTTCAAAGGCAACGGAAGAGATAGAACAAGCACGTGCCAAAGAAGATGGAACCTCACGCATTAGCAAAAACAAGTCTGCTCAAGAGCCAACACAGCCCCCTCTCCCTGATATTCCAACCAGGGCAACACGGAGCCGCACTGTTTTGGAGCCTGCTGAACTAGGTACCTTAGTCAACCCGAAATATCATTTTTATGTATTATTGGTTCCCTCAAATGTTTTACTCCATTCATGTTTAGGACGTGCGCTGAGTGAACTGGACAGAAGTATCGGAACACTCTCACTTGACAAAAAGAACCGTAAAAAAGGGCGTTCATTGGTACTGATGACGATGTCATGAATAAGAAGGTTAAGATTAGTAAAGAGGCTGAGGATATCTACAAGATGTACATTCTAAAGAAATGCGTCAACCTGCCTAAGACGGGTGAAGAACAGTGAGGATTTTCCTTCACCTGAATTGTTTCATATATTCCTTTTTGTTTCATTTATCATTGCAATAATTTTTCATGCTTGGAGTTTCATTTTTGCTTTATAGGCCACATTTCATCATCTTTAAGGATTACCATATATCATATGAAAACTTCCGGGAGTCAACAAAGCCTCGTTCTAAAATCAGCACCGAGATCATGGATCTTTACATTCGGCACTTCAACTGTGTAGCTAAGAAAACAATATCAAACCAGCCGATGTGCTCAAAATTCGCCTTTTCCCAAGCTATTATGGTAACTTGGATGTTAACTACTTTGCATTGCAATGTTCCATTGCTACAATACCTTTTGTTTGTTTGTAGGCAAAACTCATGGTGGATGATAGAATATTCGATCCAAACACATGCAAGGGAGAATTTATGTGAGTTTACGAAGAACTCAAGCTTGACAAATTTGATATAGTTAGTACCTATTGCACCATCTGATTGCAACTCTGATCTCCAATTTCTTTGCATTACTACAACTGACATCTTCATCACTGCAACTATACTTTGCGATTGTTCAAGGGGACCATTGGATCCTTTGTTCTGTAAATCTACTGTACAAGACATCCAGCGTGTTTAACTCGTTGAAAAAAAGCAACTCAAATGACATATATGAGGTAGCCGACAATGTGGTTCGTATTCTTGTTTCAATTCCATTTTACTTCTGTATCATTAATAACTTCTGAAGTTTCCACATTTTATGTACTCCTTACTAGTTTGTTTTGTTTCACAACACATCACATCTTGTTTTCTAACTCTACCATTGGCAGATCCTGAACTTCTTTCAACTCGCACGTGCTACAAACACATTCGCTAGGTACAAATCAGAGGATTTCACATCTAACTATCCACAAGATTGCCCACAGCAGCGGATCGTGTATGTACAATCTTTAACACATGTTCTCCCAATATTACCTTCTTAAGAAACAATAATGGTTGATATTCTTGTCATATGCACTATCAATAGGTATGATTGCAGCCTATTTACGATGCTTTTCATGGAAAAATAGGATGGCAAGACGCTCAAGAAATTTGACCCGGTATAGTCTCATATCCCTATCACAATTTGTTTGCAATCGCTAATCAATTGTAACAAAACATGCTTTCCTTGCAGGACCGTATCACAGACTTCCGCAAGGTCATCGCTGGGAGGCTCATCAGGTTGCCATTGAACACCGAAGACCCATCATGGGTTCTCACATGGAAGAAATGAACCATTAGAGTTTTTGAACTTGTGATCCTATCGTCAATAGTCCAAAACTTATTGTATTGTGCACTCCGCTACTAATATATGTGTCCGTACTATCAAATGCGTGTTGGTACTATTATATGACATGTATGGATTGCTACTATGTCGTGTTTCATATGATGTTCAAATATGTTGCTTCCTCTGAAGACATTTGTTCACTTCGTTGGTTGTATGACACAATCACGTTTGCTAGTGGGAACATATTCTTATAACGTAAGAAGCATCTGCATAATTAGGGGGAAATCTATTGAATGTTTCTTCTCTTCGTAATGTTTAATTCATATCGTGTTCCATACGTACTTCCCATATGTTGCTTCCTATAAAGAAATTTGTTCACCTCCTTAGTTGTATGACACAACCACGTTTGCTAGTGGAAACATATTCCTATAACATAAGAACCATTTGCATAATTCAGTGGAAATCTTTGACTAGTACCTTCTCTTCATAATGTTGAATTCATATCCTGTTCCATATGTACTTCGGATATGTTGCTTCCTCTGAAGAAATTTGTTCACTTCATTACTTTTAGTGCAAACATATTGTCATAACATATTTGTTCAATTTGTTAATTTGTTCTCTTCACTTGTGCAAGGCAAATACTCATATGTTACTGGAAGCAATTGGCGACCTCAATGTCATCTTATTTCAGATGAATCACACATTTGTTTCCCACATAATGTGTTCATTATTCCATTCGTGTATCCATCTGTTTCATCCATTTCTTCTTGTCATAGCACCTGGCGATCCCTATGGCATTTTGTTTCACATGAAGCAAAAATTTGATTCACACCAAAAAAGTAATGTATCCCTTAATGTTTAATATTGTTTCATCCCTTTTTAGGCCTAATCCGAGGTGTAATTTCCTCCATCCAAATGAAACAACTTCAATCAATGACAAGCATACCAAACCTAAATACTAATCAAACTGCATAGTTTCACAAAATGACAAGCAAAACAAACCTCACTACTGTCTACAACTCCTTCAAACATAACTTAACGAAACACAATAGTTCTATCAAAATGTTTGCACTAAAACGAATATATATGTCCATCAGATCCTCACAGTTTGAGCTCTGTTTCATGCCTAACTCTGTCGGCTTCATTAGCTTCTCTCTTGTTCTGAAGCGCTAATTGTGGACAAGTCTTTCTATTGTATGTGTCCTCTCTGCAAAAGGAGCAACAATTCTTTGCCCTGTTAATTTTTTTCTTACTATTCATTGCCCTAATCTCCACTCCTGGCATCTTCCTCTTCTTTTTCTCTGGTGGACGACTCTTCGTAGCACTCCTTGGCGGGTTATGTACAATGCTCGGAACTTCATCATAGCGTTTTTCGTGCACAACACCATCGTTTATTCTACATTTAGCAACTAGGCTACATAAATGGTCAATCCCTCCATAGACAAGCTTGTATGTAACTTCAGAAAAGCACGCATCAGATGCTAGGTTTGCCATTTTCCTGCATAAAGCATTAAATCTAAGTGTATTAGTTTCAGGAACTCCAATCACGCATGTTTGCCACTTGTTGCTTCTAATTAGCGCAGTTGTTGCCTCCGCGGACCACCTCTCAAGCAAGTACTTTTCGGGTATTTCTTGCACATTTAGCTGCACCAAAACCTTCAAGATGTGAGCACACAGTAGCCCATCCATGTTGAACATGTTGCAAGAGCACATGTAAGTACTGTCCTCTAGTTTAACCGTGACTACATGCTTTTTCTGACTTTCTAGATCATTTGGACATAGCTCAAACACCAGCCCCTCATCTTCAACCCTGTTGATTATCAACGCCGAGGTACTTTTCAACAGTGATTTGAACTTTTCAAATAATGCCCTTGTGTAGAACTTTGTTGCCTGCTCCTCTATTTTAAAGCTGTCAATAAAATTAAGTAACATAAGCATTCAGTTACGTGCAATTTAGTACAGAGTAAGTATTCATTATGTCTTTGTGGAAACATACCTTGACCACAGAGGGGCCACCGTGACCTCACCAATGAAACCCGCACTGTCCTCCCTATCCAGTGTTCTTTCAACTATGTAGTCATACTGTTTCACAAATTGCCACACAGAGTCTTGAAGGTGGACAAGCTTCTTGAAGAATGAATTTAAGCCTTCTGATCTACCGGTCGTGCTCGTGAAGGGGAAAAAAATCTTTCTTCAAGTAGGCTGGTGCCCAAGTCTCCCTAGTGCCCCACATGTTACTTAGGTGGCTGTTACTATATAGGTCATGCTTCAGAATCATCTGTTGCCATGACAAATCAAATTCCTCAATAGTGTCTGTGTCATTGATACATGCAAAGAAATCAGATTCGAACCCTTCCCTTGTATTGAACGATCTTCCAAGCTTCTCCTGCGCTTTCCGCAACACATGCCACTTGCAACACCTATGTCTAGTGTTTGGAAACACCTCATGTATAGCTGTTTTCATTGCTTGGTCCTGATCCGTCATCAAACACCTTGGATGTTCTCCATCCATAGCAACCATCCAATTCTGGAACACCCATTTGAATGTCTCAATAGTTTCATCAGGAATCAAGGCACATCCCAACATTATCGTCTGGTTGTGGTTGTTGATCCCTACAATTGGCGCGAATGGCATGTTATACCTATTTGTACAGAAAGTTGTGTCAAAGAAAGCACAATCACTGAACTTCTTGTACAGCTATCTTGTCCTCCCATCAACCCAAAATAACCCCCTCACTGCCTGAGTTTCATCTAGCTTCAATGCATAGTAAAATTGTGGGCTATCTCCTTGAAGCCTCTGAAAGTACTCTACGGTGACTGCCATGTCGCGCCAATTCAGTGCTTGCCTTAGGACTGTCCTTATGTTTTCAACATCTCTAATTGTGTATGGAAGATTCCGGAGGCCCCCGTGCAGATCTCCTAACAGTGCCATCATGTGTGAGGTTTGGATGTTGCGATGATGCAATGTCTTCAAGAACTCGTACTCTTCATATGGTACTTTACGGTGAGATCTGTAGAACCTTGTTCTCTCCACCTGAGTGACCATAGGGTGGGTGTGCTCCTCCCGCATAACTGTAACCATCCACTTTCCATTCCGAAAACCAACAACCACGCTTGCTTTGCAATCGTGACGTTTCATCAAGTTTCGTTCCCTAGTACCTTGACATTTCATCAAGTTTCCTTCCCTACTATCACCATCTTTTTTAGGTAAACTATCTTCCTTCTCACTAGTCGATTCAATTCCACAATCGGCCATCTTTTCGTTGACTTTCACACTCGTTTTCCTTGTATGAGTGCACTCAAACACCCTCCTGATCAACCGATTACTACCCTTTTTTTGGCTCTTCCTCGAGGACCCTATCCTTGTTCCAAAGCCTAACTTGTGTGCATACTCATTGTAGATCTTTTGTGCCTCCTCTACTGTGTCAAACACCATTCCTACGTATGTGTCGACGTACAAACGCCGGTATCGGTGGTCCGGATGGACCCCCTTTGGGATTCGGCCGGGGAGGCACAAGAACAGACCCTGCGACAGTCTCGAGTAGTAAGGATGCTAGAATGGAGAATGAGATTTATCCAGGTTCGGGCCACCTTCTAGGTATAAAACCCTACGTCCTGCTTTGTGTGTATATATGAGAATATGTGGAGGGATTACAATGAACTAGCAGCACATATGCTCCTGTTCTTCTTCTTTTAGAGTTCGGATGTCTAGGGTTGTGTTGTCTAAAAAAATGGAGAGCCCCTTTGCATGGCCGCGGTTCTCCCCTTATATATCCGGGGGCCACCACAATGGCCGAAAGGTAAATACATTGCAATAATGCTTGTTGCTAACGAATGGGGAGTGGGCAAGCCACGCCGGTGGTTGAGATTCGCTGTAGCGGAATAGTGCCGGTCACGCCTTGGTTGGAAACCAGATCATCATGATGAGGCCGTGTCAGGAGGTGAAGACTTGACGTCTCCTGACATGGGCTATGCTGCAACTACCCGAGCCCCACGGACCAGGCGCAGAGGGCATGTGGATGGGTACGCGGCGGCACGCCCTCAAAGTCAAAAAGGCGTCAGACCTCCCATCCCCTCCAGGACTGATAGCTGACAGGGCTTATCACTTGGGGGAATGGGAACCGGTCAGGACACCGCACCTTGTCCGCAAGGACTTGGAGTAGACAGGCCCGTCAGACGGGCATTTAATGCCCCTGACACATACATTAAATGCACATGTCTGGCCACGTGGACTGAGGAGGGGCCCACAAGGGATGCTAGGGGCTCCCAGGATTGAAGGCCTCCGAGCACGCTCCCTAGGCCGCTCCATCATCCAGGCGAGGCACTCGGCGCCCCGAGCGGGGGCCAAGTCGCCTCGTGTGCTTGGGATGAGCCCCCGAGCACTTCTTGTCGAGTGCTCGGGGCGAGCCCCCGAGCACTTCTGCTTGGTTCGTCCCGAGCGGGGACCAAGTCGCCTAGGGTGCTTCCGGAAGCACCCTTAAGGGACGACTCGGGGTATCCCTCGATTAACCGAGTGGAACAGTACTCGGGGTGGGCCCCCAAGCACCTCCTCTTAACTCCTACGTCCTTAGCGACGTGGTGTCAAGTTGGGCCTTTGCCAGCGGTTTAGGGGACCCTGGTCCCCGTATCGCCGATAGTATGGAACAGAAAGCTCCTTCATACTATCATTGCCCACAACATTATATATTTCATCACCCTCAGAAGTTCTTGCTTCCTCATCATCTATGTCCTCAAGCACTCCGCTTGTCTCTATTTCGTTATCATAGACCTGCAATCAATGTTTCAAGGAGTCAGCACATAATCTGAAAATTTCCTGCAGTTATATCCTTCACTGCAATCAGTATTTATTTCGCACACATATGACAAATGTTTATGGTAGTCACTAAACATGTTCACATTATTTATGTTTTTCTATCCTTCACTGCAATCAGTATTTGTTTCGCACACATATGACAAATGTTTATGGTAGTCACTAAACATGTTCACATTATTTATGTTTTTCTATCCTTCACTGCAATCGGTATTTGTTTCGCACACATATGACAAATGTTTACGGTAGTCACTAAACATGTTCACATTATTTATGTTTTTCTATCCTTCACTGCAATCGGTATTTGTTTCGCACACATATGACAAATTTTTGCGGTAGTTACTAAACATGTTCACATTATTAATTGTCCGAATGTAATCACGACATTTTCCAATACATCAAATTGATCTTGAAGATGTTTATTACATTCACACAAAACGTTTCCCGCATTGCGCAGATGTGTTGCCTACACATCAATTTATATCTACGCAACCTACTGGACCCAATAATCCTGTTTTCCATCGTAACACCACGAAATGCATCTTCGCAGGGAGCGGGATCAAAGATCGGTTTGGAACCTTACTGCAACAACCGGAATGGAGCTGCTCTGCCGATCATCCCCGAAAGCAACAGGGAGATTAAGGAAGTTCATTTCCTCCCCAATACCTTCCTCCATGGTTGAATTCTCCATCAGATTGGGTCCAACAACTCGCGGTATAGACTGCAAACTTTGATTATCCGAGAGAGGAAACTCTAAGTCACGAATCAAATGCGCCATTTTTGTTTCTTCCAAGCAATGGCTTGTACCAATGAAGAAGAACGACCAATGAAGAACAAGATGGCAGCCATTGACGTAGCAGAAGAAAGCAACGAGACAGTAATTTCCGCTCTTTCCTTACATGCCTTCAATTAGTCCCGGATTTCTCGCTAATTGTTTCATGAAACATTCCACATCAATGGGTCCAGATTTATGATTCTCATCCAACAGTCCATGGAAACACAAATCAACGTCCCAGAGGTATGCCTACAAATCCTGAAATAGGCATGCCGATTTGTAGCGTCCGTCTTTTTTATATATACAACATAAAAATTATACTATTAAAATATTTTTTAAGATGTTTTAATGTATCAAATTTTATATGATAAATATAATTATCATTTTTTCGATTCAATAAAAATATGTATCATAGAAATTCGTCGTATAAAAGACTAAGATCGGACTAGTAATATACAGCGTTCTCGGAGAATATGTTGTAGTCAAACCCAAGGGCCAGCCCTAGGTGGATGCTATCACAGCCATGCAGCGATGTCGTTTATCTTCAAACGAAAAGGTGGCCTTCAGCTCACCCAATTCTCTCAGCAACAACGACGTCAACTCTGTCATGAGTTAGCACACATCTGATTGCTACAGTACGCTGCCGTCGTGCTTCTACTGTAGCATAACTATTGATTAGGAGAATCTGAAAAGTGCAAAACTAGAGAGGAGCGCCGTATATATATATATATATATGTTCAGCAATAATATAGCAATTTTGGAGGAGTGGTACGTTACTTGTTCCCTGACAGAAAATCTACAATTTGGCGAAATGTTTCTTTGTCGTATTGAAGCCAAATTGATGGCACATGGCGATGGAACCAGCTCAGCTACCATGATGGCTTCTCGGCGGTTGTCGAACTTGGATTTTGAACACCTAAGGAGATGCCATCTAACACATCCATCGTTCCGCTTGTTTTAAGATATGTATTTGTATTATATTCATTTAATATATTTTAACTATTTATTGTGTATTTGGTACACTTTATACAATATCAAATATTTTAATGTTACCCTATTGCTTGGTGACCCCAATTTAGGTGAGTGGTGGATATATTTAACGTCAAACTTTCTATTTCACAACTCAAACCATCTTTTCTCTCCTTGCACCCATCCATGCATTACATTTTAATTCCAAAATTTAAAACATCTATAAGTTTTAAACCGGACGTCCGATTCACAAGCCGTTTGAACCTTTGTATTTTTAGCAACGAGATCTTTAAAATAAGAACAATATGAGATACAATTTAACAAATTTTGAATTTTGAATATTAAAATATAGTGATACTTTTCTGAAACTACAGAAACTATCATACTGTGATTGACTTGCTTCATGTTAATTTTCATACATGTTTTACATAATGGAAGTTTCTCAAATGTTCCACACAAGTTTAATCGTGTTTTCTAGACACTTAAAATTTTAAAATGAGTTCGGTGCACTTTATGAGAGATTCCCATATGCATATGAATTTCTCTAATATTCAATAAGGTTTTATCGAGTGTCGCACAAGCTTTGCAATAGCTTTATGAGGCTCTTCCTGTTCTGGTGTGTCTCATAGATTATTAACGATGTTTCATTGCACTTCAAACATGCATGTTGCTATCGATTTTTGAAAAGTTTGTAAATACCTTTGCTATTAAATTTGCTCATGCTCATCGGGATTTGACACCAAAATCAAACAAAGTGAAATGAACATACTTGCAACATCTATGAACCTCTTTTGAGTTTTAAGAAACCCCGTGAAACTTTTCTAAATCTTGGGAGAGTGTATGAAACACGATGAAACATCTTTCAAATTAACCCTGGCAAAACACGTTTGAAACATACATGAAATATCTGTGGAATATGTTTGAAACATACCTAAAACATATTCGAAACTGTTGAAGCACATTCTTAACTTGTCTGAAGTTAACCTGAATTTTTGTGAAATTTAGCAAAATGTGTTGAAACTTTTATACTTTCAAAAATTGTTCAAAGCGGGACTACAAATAACTAACTTTGATAGGAGAGGGAGTTGAGAGATGATTCAAAGTAGATACATGTGAGACTCCATTTATTTGAATGGGAGAGGAGAGATTGGATCCTCCATTCTCACATCAGACAAGATATAATAGACTACCGTAGGGTATATATAAAAATAAAGAATATTACGAATAAAAAGAAATACATAAAGCTTGTATGGATTTCTAATGTGTGGTGGAAAAATTAGACGGACGATTCTCTTAAGTCATGAAATGACGGCGGTTGTCTTGACAGTTCGTCCACACAAGGTATGGTGGTATTCTGTTCACGGGTTCATTTGGGCTCAGACGTATTAATGTATTATCTTGATACGCAACCTCTTCTTTGGTCCTGAACCAGGCAAGTTCATCCAATAGGGATTGGTCGGATGTTTTTTTTTCATTAGCAGTTAGCCAGTGACCACTGAAATTATTCATCCTGCTGTGTTTGAGAGAACTGGTTGCCAAGAAGTTGATAAAGAGGAAGTCTTAACTGCCTAGAGTAACCGTCTTAGGATATGTATAATAGTATAATGTGAGTAAGTGATGACATAATATATGTAAATTTAAAATCTACCTCAATTAAATATTTTAAGATTTTATCATTAATATAGAAAAAAATTGTCAACATCTACAACACAAAATGTATAATACTAAGTCATCTTGAAACATACTTTCATGATATAAACTAATCTTCTATTTAAATAAACATATTTATAAATTGATTGTCAAAGTGTGATCTTAGACAGTATCAGTGTCCAAACAACATGTATTATGACATAGCAGAGGTAAGATTTTTTATGGGACAGAAAGAGAAGGAAGAGAGAAAATGAGTTGACTGTTACTTTACATAAGGTCTACAAGACTCTTATGGGAAATTATTGACTATTTTTACTGTTGTATGCATAAATACTGTACCCAACACTCATAAATTATGAAGCTTATATTTTTTTAAAAAAACCTGAGGCTCTATATAGACTAGTTACAACGAGAGTCTTGTATGAGTCTTATTTAAGTGTATAGATGAAATACTACGGATAAACTGTTCTCTGTACCTTTGTGCACGCGCTTAGCTGCATGCTAGTCTTAAGTGCATGCATGCTTACTGTGCGGTACCTGTCAACATTGGGCCACCACAACTGTTTTCCAAGCTGTTCGGAGTCCACTTTATATCACACTAGAATCTTGCAAAGTGATTTGCACTATTTTAGATAAACTGTATGGTCCTACCGTGAAAGACCTAATCAAGGCCTAATCCAGAATGCCAGCACACGAGTTAGAAATCTACACGCCCAACTACCAAAACTTTTTTATGATTATTTATGTCACGTGACTCCTAATCACAATCGATTCACTTTAAATCATCTGTAATAAGATAAACTATAGACGAATTTTAAAAAATACACATCATAGATGATTTTTTTTAAGACAAATCACAGGTAAATTTTATAAAAATACACATCACAGACGATTTTCTTTAAAATCGTCTATGATAAACAGGTCATTACAGACAATTTTTTCAGCGAACCATCTGTGATAACTATTATAGCATAACCGGTTTATTTTTAGAAACCGTCTGCAAAACAGCCTAGCTACCACCTGGCCAAATTAAGGCTCTCCATATCCTAACCCTAGGTTTCCCCACCTGTTTTCTCCTGATTCAACAGCGGCTCTCCCTGCCCTCTCCCCTTCTCTTTGTTCTCCCGTTCCACCATGCCTAAGGCGATATGGTCACGGGATGCAGCGGTCCGAGGCGTCACCCGCTACCAACATTGGCCAATGTGCCCTCATCCTCAATCGCGCCCTCGACCACATCGTCGATGCCCTCCACGCCAGCCCGCTACAACCTCGCCCTCAACGGTGCCACCATCCTCTACACCGGCCGCGGCAACCTTGTCCTCAACCACACCCCCATCATCGATGCCAGCCACCACAACCTCACCCTTAACCGCACCCCCGCCCTCAACGCTGGCTACCGCACCCAGGCATCGACCGTGCGCTCGTCCTCAATGCCCTCGTCCCTCTCGACCGTGCCCTCCTCACCTGATGCCTCCTCGTCGACTCCTCCTCCTGGTTGCCGCCACAGTCCCCATGACCGTATGGTGTGACCTCCTCCTTCCTTCATGTTATTTTGGGGAGCAAGGATTCATGTTACTATTTGGATCTGATTTGAGCAGATTATGTCCTATCGCCACATAGGCCATGTCTTGATTAATAGCTAGCTAGGCTATGCCTTGTCTTTTCTATTTTTCTTTTATTTTAGTATTATTTAGTTATGCCATGTCTTGTTTAATACATAGGTTAATATTATACTTACTTAGTATTGTACTTAGGACCGCATAATCAATATTTTACAAGGGATCACTGGTTTAGGGTTCTGGACTTGGTTTAAATTTCATTGAACTCAATACCCTGAACCTGGCCAATACACTTCAGCCCGTAACTAAAATTTGTATTATTTCTACGGTTCTGTTAATGAAAGGTCGGATGCTTCGGCAAGCATCTGAATCGCAAAAGAGGTGCTGGTAAATCGATGGGTGACCTCCCCTCCCTCAAACGAAATAGAGGAAACTTGTTCCAATGGAGAGGTTCGTCCTCTCCTTCACAGGAAGGTTGGTGGTGACTTATCGGATTATCACCACCTCTCATGCAATTTCGATGCTTATTGGAGCTTCCGAGTTTTGATTTGACACAACCGACTGATGTGGTACAAATTTTGTACATGATGGTAATTTGCAACATTTTGGTTATGCCAATGATGAATAAGACCCACTAATAAAATATGCATGATGGTTTCCAAGGCTTAAGGGTTCAAGATAAACTTAAAATTACATTAACCACAACCCTAAATCCTGCACCTCTGAACCCTTGTCAACGATGTGCAATTATTTAAAATGGATAATTCTAAGGCATTTTTTCTAAACTCGAGCTTGTCGCTCAATCGCATTTCTTTGGAACAAAAGATGATTGCCAATGATGATAAGATTTTGCTATATGTTGAATGTGTGTTTTGATGTTCTAGTATGTGTTAAGGAATCATTTAAAATCCTTACACTACTACAAAAAGGCTCATCTGGGACTTGTCATCTCAGTCGGGCAAAGCTCAGCCGCCTCTGATTCACTCATCACAAGCGGGTTGCCACGGGAACCGTCTCCGATGATGACGTTGTGTCCCCACAATGGAAACATCCGAGTCGATAGAGAGATAAACCGCCTCAGATGACTCACCTGGGGCGGTTCATAAAGGAAACCGACTGTGATGTCCAAACAGATCTTAGTCGGTTGGTATACAATCCGACTGAAATGAGTCATCTGAGGCGGTTCGTTGATGAACCGCCTCAGATGTAGGATATATCACAGACGGGTCTGAGGTGAACCGCTTGTGATGTTACACAGTCGGTTTAAGTGAGCGAACCGACAGTGATATATGTCGCCTTCATAAGCAGGGAAACCAGGAAGTCTTTTAGGGTGTCCCAGATCTATTCTGTTGTGTGGCGGCTGGTTCGGGTAGGGGCGATTTTGAGGCAATTTTGAAGGGAGGGAGAGTGGATAATGAGGAGTAATTGCATTGGACATTGAAGAAGGTTAGTACTACTTGCCCCTCTCTCCCTATTTTGCTTTCATTTGGTTGGATGAGATAATTAGGTTTAGTTGTTTAGAGATGACGAAGTGAAATTAATCATATAGTTAGGATCTTTTAGTATGTGGTAGGTTAATAAGTCTCTTGCATATGTATTGTGTAGCAGTATGTGCGAGATGGATCGAAGTTGGATGTATCCCGAGAAGCGTGTGACCCAAGAGTACATTAATGGTGTAGATGATTTCCTATTAGTAGCACGTGACGATATGTTGGCAAAGGGAGCCAAATTTATGTGTTGCCCGTGCTATGATTGTAAGAACGAGAAGATGTTCAAGGACAGAACCCAGATACAAGATCATTTGATTCATAGGGGTTTTGTAAGTGGCTATACACGGGACCAATCATGGCGAGGCGCACATAATTTTACCGGATGAAGATGAGGCGACTAGCAACGAAGATGATGTCGACGGTGAGTCTGATTGCGAGGAGGATGAAGATATGCAGCCGGCCGATAATGAATTGGAGGAAATGTTGCGTGACGCAGAAGGAAACGACCTAAAGGGGGGGACAATACGAGCAATTCCTGAGCTTGATGGAGGACTCAGAGAAACCTTTGTTTTCGGGTTGCAAGACAAAATACACAAGATTATCAACTGTTCTTGAACTATTCAAATTGAAAGAAAGCAGTGGTTGGTCCGACAAAAGTTTTACCTCTCTCCTAGTACTCATGGCAGACTTGCTTCCACAGGGAAAACGAGATGCCCACGAGCACATACAAAGCGAAAAAGATTCTTTGTCCTCTAGGTCTGGAAATAGAAAAACTCCATGCTTGTAAGAACGACTGTGTCCTCTTCCGTAAAGAGTATGCAAATGTACATGTATGTCCAGTATGCAAGACATCCAGATACAAACAGCTCGATGTTCAAGGTGATGAATCAGAGGGTGTCGAAGACAGGAAAGGACCGCCGGCTAAGGTAGTGTGGTATCTTCCTATAATTCTGCGTCTGAAGCGTTTGTTTGCAAACAAAAAGCACTCGAAACTTATGAGATGGCATGCAGACAATCGTAAGAAAGATTTCATGCTAAGACACCCCGCTGATTCAATCCAGTGGAGAAACATCGACACTAGGTATCCAACTTTTGGAGCCGAGACGCGAAATGTAAGGTTCGGGTTGAGTACGGACGGAATGAATCCCTTCGGTAGCATGAACTGTCGACATAGCACCTAGCTGGTGGCTATATGCGTGTACAACCTCCCTCCTTGGCTTTGTATGAAGTGAAAGTACATCATGATGGCCATGTTAATTCAAGGCCAGAAGCAACCTAGAAATGATATTGATGTATACCTAGCACTCTTGATGGAAGATCTTCAGACTCTATGGAACGAAGGGGTTGACGATGTATGGGATACCGATAAAAGGGAACACTTTACCTTACGCGGCCTCTTTTTCTGGACCATAAATGACTATCCTGCCTATTGTAACCTGTCTGGTCAAACCACTCATGGATCTAACGCTTGCGGTCAATGCTTGGATAATACGGCAAGTGTGTACCTCAAGCACTCGCATAAGTCAGTGTACATGCGGCACCGTAGGTATTTGCGAAGAAATCATCCATACCGAAATCTCAAAAAGGAGTTTGATGGCACAATAGAGGAGGGTATGGCTCCAAAGCCTTATTCAGGAAAGGAGGTCTACGATTTGGTGAGGGACGTTGACGTAGTTCTCGGTAAAGGAATCCAATTGAGAAATGGGCATATGGAAAAAGAAGTCAATTTTTTGGAAATTACCTTATTGGGAACACCTCGAAGTTCACCACTGCATTGACGTCATGCATGTAGAGAAGAATGTATGTGATAGCTTGCTTGGTCTGTTATTGAACATCCCTGATAAAACAAAGGACGGTGTGAACGCAAGACTTGACATGGTCGATATGGGCATCAGACTTGATTTAGCACCCCAGAAATCTGAAAAAGGTCGAACATTCCTTCCACCTGCAAGTTACACCCTGTCAAAGGCTGAGAGAACCGAACTTTGCAAGTGCTTGCATGGTATCAAAGTTCCATTCGGTTACTCCGTCAACGTAAAGAAACTTGTGTCGATGAAAGATTTGAAATTGCTTGGAATGAAGTCTCATGATTGTCATGTTCTGATTATAGAAATGCTCCCTGTTGCTATTCGAGGCATTTTGCCCACAAAGGTTAGAGAGACAATCATAATGTTATGCCAGTTCTTTCAGGCAATAACCCAAAAGGTCATCGACCCCCTTCTCTAGATGCTTTGCAACAACGATTGGTGGTAACTCTATGTCATCTTGAGATGTATTTCCCGCTGACTTTTTTTGATATCTCATGGTTCATCTCATGAGAGAGATTAAGATGTGTGGCCCTGTCTTTCTTCGGAGCATGTACCCGTTTGAAAGATATATGGGAATTTTGAAGTCCTATGTGTGTAATCGATCCCGCCCAGAGGGGAGCATTGTTGAAGGCTATGCAACCGAAGAAGTCGTTGAGTTTTGTTTGGACTACATGTTGAATGTGAAACCCATTGGCGTACCTGAATCACGCTATGCTAGGAGGCTACAAGGAATTGGTACTCTCGGAGCAAAACAAATCAATCCCGATCCAGATGCACTTGCGAAAGCCCACTTTCTTGTGTTGCAACACATGGATGTGGTATCTCCCTACATCACCGAGCACTTTGAGTTGGTACGGAAACAGAATCCGAATAAATCTCAAAGATGGACCACTATACAATATAACTCGAGGTTCAATCAATGGCTACACGACTGAATCACCGATAGCTCATCCATCGATGATATGCTTACTTGGTTGTCAAGAAAACCATCATACCAAGTCATAACGTACCAAGGGTACCAAATAAATGGGTATACATTTTACTCGAAGGCTTAAGATGCGAAAAGCTCATATCAGAACAGTGGTGTCCGTATAGATGCTGTAGATGGTGTCGCCCATGAGGCACGACCGTACTATGGCTTCGTAGAAGAGATATGGGAGCTCGACTATGTGAAGTTCAAGATCCCCATATTTCGTGCCATTGGGTGCATCTTTCACATGTGAAGGTTGACAATTATGGTGTGACTACCGTTGACCTTGGTCATGTTGCTTATGCAAGTGAACCATTTGTGCTTGCAAAACATGTTCACCAAGTCTTCTACATAGTCGATCCATCTAATAAGAAGCATCATGTCGTAAGGAATGGAAAGAGGAGTATCGTCGGTGTGGATGAAGTGGTCGATGAGGATGACTACAACAGATTTGGCAATATCCCTAATTCAGACGAAGTGACGTGCGAAGAAACACAAAGTCATGATGATGAGACCTACATCCGCAATGATCATCATGAAGGTCTTATTTTCAAAGGAAAAAGGCAATGCATGATTAAAGATTGTGGGTGCAGGTTCAAATGGTCATGTATGCTTGCAATTTATGTGTTGAAATGAGCACTTGAATTTTGATTGCATTTCACTTTTCGTATTCTATATCGGAATGAATGTGATCCTTGTGTAATGTGAATCCTTTCTATGTGCTGTGTGATTTATGATCTCTGTAAAAACTTTAGTTCGAATGATGAATGGTATTTAAACTGTCGTTTTAATCATATGAAAACTGATGTTTTTTTCCCAAAGACAAGGATGTTTGTGTCTCCTGCCTAAAGGACTCATCAGAGGCGGTTATTAGTCAAAACCGCCTCAGATATGTGTCAATCAGAGGCGGTATTGAGGTCAAAAGAAAACAAGAAAAACAAAACCGCCTCAAGGGCATAATGTAGTCGTCTCTATTACTTAGACAACGGTTTTCATCACATTTCAACTGTTTCGCATATAGTTTTCAAGCAGAGGCAAAGCCTAGAAATTCTATAAATACACTCAAACCTAGGCAGATTTGGTTTTTAGCATAAAAAAAAGACCAATCCTCAGATAAGGGGACATCATCAGAGGGCGGGAATTATTAGTTAAAAAACTGCACACCATAGCCGTAAAATAGCGAACTGAGCA
>JAGXJF010003197.1:0-58790 GCA_019208055.1 Stipa capillata | reverse complement strand
AGAACAAGATAATCGGTAAGAACGCAGCAAACCAAGCCCTTATCCGAAAGAAACCTAGAAGAACCAGGAGGCAGACCTGAACTAGAAGCTCAACCGCACCGGAAAAACCAAGAAACACAGTAAACGGAGAAATATAAGCTTACGAAGCAAGTGAGCAGAATCCGTACGAGCGCAACCTGTTCATCCACTCAGAACCGACGCACCAATATAGCACTGCCACCTGCCCCGATCTGAGCGGCACGCATACACCAGCACCATCATCTGCGCCGATCCGAGCAGCACACAGGCACGCACCACAAGGCAACGGCAGCAGCGCCCGCTACCGTGATGAACAGCAACAAACGCAGCAGAGAGCTCGAAGAGCGCCAGCAGTGCACTGCAGACACGGGAAAGAAGAAGGGCCACTGCACGACGTCACTACAGCGGCGACAGGAGGACATCGAACGCATCACAACGACGGCGACAAAAACACATCAAACACCGCGTGCAAACCTAATGAACACCGGAGAACCCGCCCGCGTGCATCTGAGCCGTCCAGAGGAAATCGAACGCACCGCGTCCGAGCACGAACGAAGGAAAGCACACGCAAGGCCCAACAAACGGCAGCGGCGAGATTCCGCCCGTAGAACAGCCCGGCCCACGCACGCAGCGCCCCCCACCGCCTCCATCCGAGCCACCCACGTGAGATCGGACGGACCGCATCCTCGGGTGAACGAGGAGGCTTGGAGCCTGCGCAGTCTTAATATATTAAATAACGGGGATCAAAATATGTAGTATTAGTCTGAAGTTGCATAGGGTGAAACGTGCCTCGCAAGTACACGAGTACTATTCTATTACTATCTATTAAATACGAGTTGGTGGTCATGGTGATGGTGGTATCACACTCTCCCCTCTCAAACAGAATTCAAATTTAACTTACTTCACCAAACTCTCAACAAACTTTCTCAAAAGTTTCATCCTCCCAATAGTCTTCCTAAATTTTTTTATCCTCCTAACAAACTTCCCTAAAAATTTCTACCTCAAAAATCTCGCTTCCTCATCACATGCTCAAACAAACTTCCCCAAGAATCGCTCCGACTCACCGACGGCTCCGCGTGGAAGGACATGGACCAGAGCTGTCATGGCAATGGTGAGGCGGTGTCATCAGCAAGGACTCTTGCCTCGCCATGGACTCATTCGTCTGCGTCGTCGTCGCAGTCACCCAAACCCGCCACCGGCTGCGACTACAAGAGCAACATCTGTTCATGCAGTTGAGTTCTATGCTAAGGTCCATTCATAGATGTGCCACCGTGAAGCCTAGTAGCAATGTATGGCGGAGATAGATAAAGGTCAAAGAGAAAGCCGGAGCACCACCAGGCCACCACGTCAGGCGATCGAGCTGTCGTTACACTGTTGAGGTGCTGCACTGCAGCTAATTTGAGAGAGGGAGCAAGGTTTCTCCCATCAAATATTCTTGTCCCAGTGTCCTCGTAGATCCAGTTGCCATGAGTAATTGCTCATCTCTATCTATTTTCTCACAAAAATATTAAAAAACTAGCCAATTAGACATTTCATTTAGCCACATTCTGGCGGTTGACATTCTTAACAACCAACAAGTTTGCATGCCCAAGAGGCAAGCTATGGAAATGGAGCAGTATATTTTTCATATTTTGTCACAACTATAGTATTTGATATGATTTAAGTAATAAGTTCCGAGGGATTTGCTCCAAAAAGTAGAATAATGAGCAGTGAGGCCACGGACAGGAATCACGCATAATTCACCGAAGCTGTAGAACACGAGCATGTGACGGTGGAGCAATGTGGAGTGGAGCGAGATGGTGCCAGAGCAGAGTGACGATGTAGCGATGACAGTGTAGGAGCCAGAGTCGAGGGGCAAGCAGGGAGGAAAAAAGAGCGGAGAAAGATGATATTTTGTCTTCTTGCAGTTGGGGTTGGAGGAGAGGCATGGCAGAGAGAGAAAAACAGAAGAGGGGTGCACAGTGATAGTTGAAGAGAAAGAAATGTGGGAGAAAGAAGTCGTTGCTTGTCGTGACATGGTTGAAACTATGATCAATGTTGTTATACATCCAACTTTTGTTTTGAAGCAAACGCATGAACAATTTACTGGAGTTGGAGAAGAAGTGAATATGAATTGACAATAGTGTCATATGAAATGGAAATTATACATGCTTATTTGTGAACTTGCTTGCAAATTGGGGAAGATGCGAATGGGACAAGGGGGAGGGGGAATGGTCGTCAGAGAAGGGGCACTAGGAGAAGATGTTGGTGTTTGTCACCGCAAGGTTGGTGTTGTGCTATTTGTCGATGCTGAACGTGGAGGGAGATGGGATGTTGCCATTGGCACATGTTCCCCTCTTTGTTATCCTTATCAATTTTAAGGAGATGCACTAGGAGGCATATCTGGCGACGAAACTGTGATTGAGGTTAGCCGGAGTTTAAGAAGACGACAGTACGATGGTGGAGTGGAGCACTGACACCGTGGCGGTGAAGCTGAGGGTCGAGTGGAGAGGCACAGAGGAAGGAGGAAGATGATGCATTGTCTTCTTACATGATAGGTATGGAGAAGGAGACACTCAGTAGGGAGAAAAGCAAAGCGGAGGGGCGCAATGGTCGTCAAAAAGGGATGCGAGAGGAAGACGATGATGTTTGTCGAATACAATCAGAACCGACCCTTTAATTAGTATCTATATACATCTCTTTATTAATCATGTAGCAACGTACAGGTACCCTACTAGTATATTTTAAGTCCGAAGAGATGCCCTATAATCAGTATCTCGGTTCAGCACATGATTAATAAAGAGATGTATATAGATACTCATTAAAAGGTCAGTTCTGGTTGTATTCGACAAACATCATCGTCTTCCTCTTGCATCCCTCTTTGATGACCTCTGCATCCCTCCGCTTTGCTTCTCTCTACCAAGTGTCTCCTTCTCCATACCTATCCTGTAAGAATACAATGCATCGTCTTCCTCCTCCCTCTGTGCCTCTCCGCTCGACCCTCAGCTTCACCGCCACGGTGTCAGTGCTCCACTCCACCATCGCACTGCCGTCTTCTCAAACTCCGGCTAACCTCAATCACAGTTTTGTCGCCAGATATGCCCACTAATGCATCTACCCTTTAATCAGTATCTATATACATCTCTTTATTAATCATGTGCTGAACCCTATACAGTTCTTAGCATCACTGTGCCAGATGCCCAGATGAGCTGGAGCGAACTGGCTCGTTCAGCACGCTGGTCCCTGAGTCCCTCCTCCCTGACAACGTTTCAACGTCACCGGAACAGCGCAAAGCCCTGACAGCTTGTTTGGTTGGAGGGAACTAAAGCTAGAGAATGGGAGTTAAGGGGACTTGGGACTAAATGTCATCTATTTGGTTGGGGGAATAGGAGTTTAAAGGAAAAGGAAAAAGAAGATTGATAAATAAAATTCTCATCAATCTCTTTCTTAATTAGAACTGATAATTCATGTGAGAAAAAAAAATTAATATTAATCTCTACTCACCACCAAATAGAAAAATTAAAAGAAAATAGTTATTTCCTCGCCTCGTCCCAGCTCTACACTCCGATTCCCCGTCCATCGGCCAAACACGCTGTGAACTCCCGAAGGGCCTCCTCTTCACGGTCCTCGCTCAAACCGCAGAAACCCTCTCAGCCAATGCCGGCGCCGCTCGCCGCCTCTTGGCGCCGGCATGCCTCCGCCGCGGCGTCCTCCTCCACTCCCAGAACCCTCCTCTTCCTCCTCCCGGTTCTCATCCTGCTCCTCTTCGTCCTCTCCAGAGCCCCAGATCTCGCCTTCTCCCCCATCACAACCGCCTCACCCCCCCGCCCCGCCCACCTCCACACCTTCGACTGCTACGCCTCGCTGCAGGCCTCGCCGGTCTTCGCCAGCCTCGTGGAGGGCGTGCCCCACCCCTTCTTCTACTCCCTCGCCGACATGGGGGCGCTCCCCGACCGTCCCCACAAGAACATCGCCCGCCTCCTCAAGGGCAAGCGCTTCCGCAAGCCCGACATCTCTGAGACCATCCAAGAGCTGCTCGGGGGGAAGGTAGGGAGGGGTTCCGGTGGGGTGGTGGTGGACGTGGGGGCCAATGTTGGGATGGCGGCTTTCGCGGCGGCTGTCATGGGGTTCCGGGTGGTGGCTTTCGAGCCGGTCTTCGAGAACCTGCAGCGGATTTGCGATGGAATATACCTGAATCGGGTGCAGGACCAAGTGGTGGTGTATCATGCTGCGGCGTCTGATCGAGTTGGGAACATCACAATGCATAAGGTATCTTGTATGCTTCAGAATGCTCTTAGTTTTGGAAGTTTATCATTTGCTCGAAGTGTAGTAGTAACCAGATGTGTATTGATTGGGATGTACGTTACGAAGAATTATATAGAGCTATCTCTAATGACTCAACACAATGCATAAAGTAGTGCGGTAAACTCAGATTGGATAAATATATCATCGCAAGTGTTCTTGATTTGTGACACGATTTTTTAAGTTGGAGTAGTAAATATGATGGATTGTGTTAGTTTGCTGACTAGTGCAATTACTTAGGAAAAAATTACAGATACCTATGGATTGAGAACTATAAGAGTGGATCTTTTAGTTATGATGATGGCAGCCACATTCTTGCATTACTATTTACTATACATAGTGCAGAGGAATGTTTCATTACTAAAGCCATGGCATCATTCTTCAAAGGATCATGCATATCCGTATTACTTTTTCTGGTCTATTCTGTTTCCTCGAGGAAGTTCTTAAGATTGAACTGCTTTTGGTTTGTGTTGGTCTCGAACATCTTTGTTCCCTATCTTCTGATAGTGGAACCCGGTTGCGAAAGTAGCCGTATGGGGAAAAAGGAAGTTCTTAAGATTGTGATGCTCATCTGCAAATATATGTGAAGTTATATATACTGAAGTTTGAATGTTAACATTTCCTTAACATATTATCTCACCATTGGGATTTGGGGTTAATTCATTGTCTGCCATTTCTATACTTTCTAAATGGAGTCATTTAGAAATGGGGAATGCTATGTTCTTTAAAATAAATATTAAATAGGCATCTTTTTCATACTGAGTTACCCAATCTGGCAAGTTTGCCTTCTCATTGGTGGAACAGGGTTACATGAAAAAGTTGTCCAGTCTCGTACTACTGCTTTATTATTAAAGCAACATATTAACCTTTGCGTCACATGAGTTCCTTTTGTTTTGTGGAAATATTAAACTGTCATATTTATCTAAGGGTTGAGTTACTTGACTCACTAAGTGCATGCTGGATAGCATAACTAACATTGTAGGTTCCATGACATTCCATGGCACAAGGTGTCTTCCCTAACTAGTTAGCCTGTTGCACTTCTGGTTCATGCTGATATAATTTCAGTTTATCCAGTCAAACCATAAGTGAATTCATTGCACCATTACATATGTGCAAACAGGTGAAATAAATGCATAAAAACAATCATGCAAAACACGCCCCGATCTGCTAGTTAGTCTGACCTGCGCCTTCATATGAGAAAATCGCATACTGTGGAAATCTCAGATTGCTTCCTCTTATTCAGATAATATTTTTGTTATGCTTTGTCAATGACTTATTCTGAGTATTCTGATAACCTAGGTGATCGGACGACTCGACAACAGTGCTATATCTGCAACTGGTGCGAAGTTAGCATTCAAATCAAATGAAGAAATTGTTGTGGAGGTTGCTACAATCCCATTGGATGAAGTCATTTCAGATGTAGAGCAAGTGGTTATGATCAAAATTGATGTTCAAGGTTGGGAATACCATGTTCTGAGAGGTGCATCAAAATTGCTCTCGAGGAGGAAAGGTGAAGCTCCCTACCTTATATATGAAGAAGATGAGCGCCTGCTGCAGGCGAGCAACAGTAGTGCACAAGAGATAAGGGTATTTCTTGGTAGTGTTGGTTACAATCACTGTACGCGGCGTGGCACAGATGCTCACTGTACAAAAGTATAGACAAATGGGTTTTTGCTTGGTGCTGTGACACTACTAAGCTGAGGATTGTGTATGAACATAGAACAGTCAAATAGGATATCTTGAACTGTAGCAAAAATAGTTTTCCCCTTATCTCAGGCAGCAGTTCAGAGGCTCAGCTATTTCATGCATATAGTTGGTTTATGTTTAATTCCACGGTTTCCTTTCTCCTCTCGTTAGGTTAGCTTGATGACTGCTGGATCTTTTAACATCATATGTTATACATGCCTTTTTTCTGATATTTGTTTAGTTATGATGATGTAGCTTTTGTTAAATTTCACATGATTGTTTTGATGAAATCTATGACTGCATTGTCGATCTTAATGAACATTTTGTGGCGCTATTGCAATTCAGCTATTATGATCTTTGAATTCATGCTAATTGCTAAGCATCCTTAATTATATAGAATTTGAAGGATTTCCTACTCAATTTTTTGTGTTTGAGGATTTGCCTATATTGCCTCGCAGATGCACTTCAATGGAGTGGCAAATCCTCTTGGGTTCTGTTCTGTTTGCATTTTCAGAAGCATGTAGGCATTTTGTTTACAGTTGAATAACCATGAATTTATTCCAACTCTTTTTAAGTGCTAGTTACCAGTTTTCATCTCTGTTAGGCTTGGAGGTAGTGGAGGCGCCTTTCTGAGCTTCTTCCAGTCCTTAATGTGCAACGGCCACTCCATGACCACTCACTGAGTTCTGGCAATATTATATCTTTCAAATGTGATTGGGTTTGATCTTGAAATTTCATAGGTTTATAGAATATCACATCCTACCTATGATTCTTTTTTCTTGAGTGTTTTCGTAGAACCTCTACATGTGGTTTCCCCAGAGTTTACAAGAGGCGGTGGTTTCCATGTGGTATTTGCTCAAGAAGCATGCAGAAAAGAAGGGCAGGTATGAAAACACTGAGGAAACCATGTGTACAAGTTCTAAAAACTTATCAGAAGAGAGTTATATCTAGGTGAGCTATAAGCCCGTGAAATTTCAAGATCAAACTAATCCACATTTGGAAGATATAAAATCGAGAAACATAAAAAAATGAATTAATGCTGAACTTGTATATTCCAATATCTTCCACATACGATTGAGTTATTAAAACTTTACATGTTTGTGATTATCTCCCTCCCTAAATATGATGCGTCTTTTTAGCTTTCATGGAGTTTTCATGCAGGAGGTGGTTTCTATTTGACAATCCATAAAAGATATGAGAAATAATATCCCACCCCAAGGTTGCTTTCATGCTAATCCACGTGAGTCCAGCCAAATGACAGTATACTGCACCGTGGCAAATAACATTTGATCTACTGTTCGCCTCATGGGATTCTTCCTACATACTCACGGGAAGGGTTCGATCATGGAGTAATTTTCATTTTCCATTTTCGGCAAAAAAGAAGAATCATTTTCCATATTCTCCCAAGCAATAGTACTAACAACTTCCCGGTCATGAGGAGCGAGGGCACTATAGGATGGTGTGCTATACGGTATCCTTGGGCGGATCATGTTTTAGGTGCCTGAGACCATAGCTTTACGATACCGAGTCCGATTTAGGCACCACAACTTTATGATCCTGAGACCGACTTGGGCACCATGACTTTATGCACCACAGTAATGCGTCCAAAGGCTAGACACTATTTCCGGCATCTATCAATTCTCAGTTCTCGCTCAAACTTAACTCCTTCAATTGTTCTTCCACTTTGCGGTTCCAAAACACTAAATGAAAAGGTTAATAAGAATGATTCTATTAAGTTTAGGCGAGCGCTACAAATCGGCATGCCGATTTGTACATTTCATCGGCACAGTGCACAGCCGTCAGATTAGACGGCAAGATTAGCAATAAACATGATTAGCTAAATTTACGGGAAACATTTTTAGTGACTATAGGAAACAAGTGTAGTGATAATATGAAACATCGTGGGCTCCTTCTCTTAATGCAACATGGAAACATTTGTACATCGATAGGGAAACACTTACTAAACCTTGTGCAACAAAAATTTCGAACCAATACAATAATGGAAACACATGTTGTAGATCCGATTTTTAAGGAAACTGATCCCGAAATTTTAGGGAACAAACTGCGAAATTAATTGATTTAATTGACGATTGAATTGGTCAGAGTAGATATGCGTGGAAACATTGTTGTCGTGATACAGAAACATATAGTTAAGACGTAGGCAACAAAATTGTTGAACGAATGCATCACACGTCGTAGATCCAATTTTACAGAAACAAAATTGGTCTAATTGGTTTCTTTCATCTACGTTTTTTGTCTCCTATACAACAAAAAAATGCTTCCTACATAACAAAAAAATGTTTCATCTACGTGTTCTCGGTGATGCGTGCGAAGAGGACGCTCGCCGAGCTAATTTGTTGATGTTTCATTCATCCGGGTATTTTGTTTCGCATACTACAATAATTTGTTTCATGTATAATAATCATTTGTTTCCATCAACAACTAATAGAGAAAATGCAGCAGACCCATGATGAATCCCGCCGGCGAGTCCTCTCGGCCGGACGAAGACGAGGACTTTGATCTAGAGTCTAAACTGATGTCAAATAAAATGTACCCAATCAACGAATCAGTTAATCACCCACCTAGTTCTTCAAAGAAAACCATCTAAATTACAAAGCTTCTATAATCCAGTCCAAAAGGAAGGCTAAAATTAAAAAAAGCAGCAAATCAATGATTGACATTGATCTTCCCAACACACACAACCATCGCAGCAATTCCTGGTTACTACACGACAGCGACAAGAGCTGGACCAACGCCATTAGCCCGGCAGCGACCGCCACACCAAACGCCGCGCCGTGCACGGCTGCCGCGGAGGTGGCGATCTGGATGGTGAAGTTGCAAGACGCCGTGGACGGGTCGGTCTCTGCCGTAGCACGTCCATGCCGTGGCACGTTGAGCCGTAGCCGAGCGGCGTGCAGTCGGCGTTGGTGCACGCATAGTCGATCTTTGCGCCGAGCCCGTCGAGTTCCCTGGCCTTGGGATTGAGCGCGCACCACGCCTTGCCGCCGTCGGTGAGGACGGTGGGGGCTTGGGGATGGGGAAAAATGAAACCCTAGCTGAGTTGAGGCACTTATATAGGATGAATCGGATGATTGCATGAATAGTCTGAGAATAAACGGTTGGATGCTATGCTGCTCCATCAGCATACCGATGTGTAGCGTTTTCTTTAAGTTTATGCAATGTTTATCAGTATGAGAATTAAGCAAAAAAACAAATAGAAAAAACCATCACCGAACAAACAAATTAAAGTAAAGATTATTCTTGTCACAGAGGAAATAATGTTACATGGACACATGAAAGCTCGACTGGACATGGCGACAGAGCGGAGGATGCAGCGTAGCGGTGGAGTCGAGGCTGTAGGCCGAACTCGACAACTGAATAGCCAAGGTAGTGTCACCGAACGTTTGATCTGTATATAGCGTATATATTCGCAAAAAAGTCGGGATTTGCTACCCTGTGGGTAGTGTACACTCCTAAATCCAGTGTGAGTTCTCTTTTGGTCGTATGTTTTGTGTCTCTATATTCTTCGTCACTGTATTCTCTATGATGAACTAATCTATATATAGTTTATACTAATCTATTTAAATGTATGCTGAAAAATAAGGACGCACTAGAGTGACAAGAATGGAAATATACGAATTTGAAAGCATGAAAGCACGTTGGATCCAAGGGTGTAGGTAGCGGCATATCGATTCATAAAACTACATTTCAACTAATCTTAGGTTCAGTTTGCGGCTGCTAAACTTTAGTGTGCTAAAATTATCATATAATCTGCTACAGAAAAGTAGCTGTGAAAAATTTGTCGTTCTATTTTATAAACAAGATTATTGTCGGGACCCAGAATCCATAGCAGAGAACTTTAAGTGGAATCACCCGCTAAGTCGAAACGTTAACTCTGACCTCAACTTTTGGACACAAATTCCAAGAGGAGTGAAGTGGTATTGCTTCGAATAGCTCGAGACTTCAACCCCGAACTTGCTCCGGCAAATTAGGGCACGAATTAAGAAGGGTGATATGGTCTCCTCACCCTTTTCTCACTGAGCCGGAACCTCAATCCCAAACTCGTCTCGGCAAATCAATGCTCGGCTGGAGTAGGATAATATAGTCCCCAAACTCTTAGTGAAGGGGGTCACTTCACAGGGGTGATCACACTTAACAATTCTATACCATAGGCTCTGAAACCCTACCTGCATCACGTGCTTAATAAACATACACACATGGCATGTGAGCCAGGCGAAAACAAACCAATATCACAACATAGCTTAATGACATTCAAAGGTAAACTTCATTATTAATAGGCTCTTACAACAAGCAAGTTTAACAACTGGATGCACACATGTTCGAATGACCAAGTACGAACACAGCGGAAACATTTTAGCAACTTAGACTGTTGCAAAATTAACAAATGCCATAAAATGGCTATTGATAACATCACCTTCCCGGATTGCTACCTGGGATCTCCTAAGTCGAGGTGTTGCCCAAGACGATCCTTCTCGAAGAGAGTTAATTGAATGGACAATCCGATCATAATAACAACAACATGAGTACAAAAATTGTACTCCGCAAGACTTACAAGGGGAAATTAATAATAGATGCAACAGGTGTCAATAACATGGTAAGTGTGGCCTATTTTGCCGAAAGCTGATTTTACCTTTGTCAATATTTTGTAAGTAGATGAAAGCCGACTACCGGAATATTTTTGAAAGGAGAGGAGCCGAACACTTCACGATCATTTCTTACTACAGATCACAACACCTTAGGTTCCCCGACTCTTCCTCAACCACCATGGGAGAAAACAGTCGCTAACACCTCAACCCTAGACTTGGCAAATTTTAAGGTATTGTTGTAGTTGTCTAATTCGTTGCGAATTCTTACCAAGTTGTCAATAACCGCGGACATGGCTGTTCAAATAGTTTAAACCCTGCAGGGGTGTACATCTTTACCTACACGTATCAATCGACTCCTAATGCCATCGCGATTGACACACTTTCATGAGATGTGCTAGTGGAGGGTGATCGAACATGACCGTTACAATGCTTTTGACCTAGGTATGAGCCACCCTTAAGGGCCAGTCCATGTACATCAGTCCGGCCGCAACTACGACACGGTCCCATAAGTTGTAGCAGGTGATACATCCCCGGTCCTCGACCGTGTGTAACCCTTACACCTATATTGAGGCACCACACCACATCATTTTTCACTCACCCAGTGAATGAAACGGCAAACTAAGCAGCTCATACACTAAGTCTAGGCAAATTATTTAGTCGTGGGTGGTCCATTATCCCACCCGTGTAGAAGTACGTAAATCTTGGTTCGAAAGGACACCAGGAACCAGTCCTTGCGGGAAAACGAGACAACCCATCATCTCCCAGCCATGGCTTCTCGTCTAACCCCATGATTATTAGTCAAGTTCATTAGTTAACCCCTGGTGAATACCCACCTACCGAGTAACCCAACCGATGGTGTTGATTTGTCTGCCATCCAAGGAATTACGACTTTTACATGTCTAAGCATGTCTAAGCATAACTAACATAGAAAGCAGAAGAAAGGTGCACACTACACTACTCTAGATAGGTTGGGGTGGTGGTGGACTTGATGGAACGACAAAGTAAGTTTTATGCAAACGAATAAGGTTTCTGCTTAGCGGAAAGTAGGATTTGAACACATGCGATAACAAATTTGAAAACAACTAATACTTTGCAAATAGTAGGTGTCTGCAATATATTCAAAGGGGCTGCTTACCTTGCTGCGCATGATCCGATATCTTCTCAGGATGTTGCTCGTAACTTACCTCCACTCCGATGTCTACCCGGAAGAAGCAAAAACATCGAAAAAGGATAATACGATAAGTAAGGATTGAGCCACAGCATGATGATGACGCGAAATGCATGTCATGGCATAATATGCTTAAAACAAGAACTAATGCATCATGAATCGATTTAATCGGAGTTCCGATGCTAGAAGCATCGTACTCTGAACGTTTTCCGGTGATAGAGAAATAGTTGGATTCATTGAATTAATCAGGTTTATTTTATTGGTGATGCAAAACATGTATAAAAATAGTATGAATGAGTAGGATTCATTTTTATGCATATGCTGGCATATGATTCATGTGTTTCTGAGTGAATATGAGTGACTTAGTCTAGGTTTTAAATGCTTTTCTAAAAAAAAGGGTCTTATGACAAACTTAGAAATCCGGCTTCAATTTAAAATTACAGAAAGTAGTTTTACATGTGTTGACATATTAACTCTAGTCTAGGGCCGGGGGGCTAGGGTCAACGTCCACTCAATTATTTTAGATGGGTCAATTCGGTTACCGGGCCCACACGTGAGCCGATGTCCCCTTCTTCTCCCTCTTCTTTTCTTTTTCTAGATTTCTCTTTTCTTTCCTCTTCTTTCTTTTCTTTTCCTTTTTCTTCCTTTCTTTTCTTTTTCACCCGGCCACTCACCCGACCAAACCCCCTCTTCTCTCTGCCTTTTCAGCTTCCTTCTCCCTAGCCTGACCACCTCGGCCTCATCTCTCCTTCCCCCAACCTCTCTCCTTAATGCGCCTCTGCCTGCTCAGCTTGTCCCGAGCCCCTTGCTGGACCGCGCTGCCACATCCTTCCTCCAGGTCGTGCCCATTCGACCCTTTGCCACCGATGGTCCTCCCCTCCTAGCTCGGCGCCACCCGAGTGCATGCTGCCACCAAAGGCTCGCCTCTTCGGTTCGGTTGCCCCGATGTGGACGCCGCCTCCCCTTGGCACTCGCGCCCCTTCGCCACTTCTGGTGCCCCTTCGGCCACCGCCGCCTCGCACTGCCCTCTCCCCGTGGCCCGCTAGTGCCGCCACGAGCTTAGGCTCGGACCCTCTACGCCGCCACCCTCGCCTGCCGCCCGGGACTGTGGCTTTGGTGTCGTAGCGCCGGCAGTGCCGGGGCTCCGCCTAGCTCGCCTCCCATCGGTGGCTGGTTGGGGATATGCCTGTGCCGTCGGCCTCCTCATCTGGTAAGTCTTCTGATTCTCCCCACTTCCCCTTCTCTATCCCATTCCCCCTTGTTCTAGGGTTTATTTCTTGCCCTGCTTGGTCCGATTGGATTTGATTGAGGTTTGATGGTGAGATGTGATGAATTAGTTGTTGCTTAGCGATGCTATCATTTGGTCTAGTTGTTATTGATGCTTGATGATTATTGTTTTTGGGAGGTTTGAATCCTGCTATATGATGTTAGCTTGGTTCCTTCTGGTCATTAACATGCTATAGCCTACTGTGATGTTTTACAATTCCTCCTAAGATGACAATGATGCATATACGAATGTGTGTATGTTTATGCTTGATGCTGAAATATATGTCAATTAATTGGCTGAAAGAACATTGTCGTAGCTACGGGATTAGGCAGTGTATTTTAGGTACCCCCGATCGGTTACGTCGACCTCCAGGAGTACTAGAGAAGTACGAGCAAGTGTATTGTCCGCTGAGGGGGCCACCCAGTTTGACGCCGGGTTGTGCCTCCCGCTGTCCGACCTTTTACAGGGGATACTGCGGTTTTTTCGAGTGACGCTATCAGATCTCCACCCCTTGGCTTTCATCCTGATTGCTGCTTTCGAGTGGGCAGCCCGAAGCATGGAGATGGCGAGCTCGCCCACGCTCTTTGCTTTGATGTACGTGCCAACAGAGGCGACACTACGGGTTTGGGAGCATTGGGATCTTCTTTTATTTTACGGGACGGTCAGCTTTGGCCGGCGTCGCGGGCGCCGCGCCGGGGACTACCCTGCGTTTCCCCTAAAGAAGGTTTGGAGAGACTGACAGAGGGTGTGGTTTTACTACCGCGATCCCTCCTTGCAGCGACTGAGAGGGGTGGCAGCACCGTTCTTTGGGCAGGCTCGCCTTAGCGGGCAGGACGATGAGGGCGTGACCATGTTTCAACGCATGGCTCGCGAGCTGAGCGTGCGCGACTTGGTGGAGGAGTACTGTTTGCTGGGCATTGCTCCGCTCGCTCAGGGTTGGACTTTGTTCTTGGCTCCTCTGAGCTCGTCGCGCTTCCTGCGTATCCCGCGAGGGTACACGCCCACGACGTGTGAGTACCTCTTACTTTCACTTGTAGCTTATTTGTGTTGACCTTAGCTTTTACTGAACCTCATATGCTCTCGTGTTGCAGGTTCCATGCTGGAGGACGGAGAGTTGTGCGCTCAAGAGTTGTTGGGCCGCTTCACCCTTGTGGAAGCCAAGGAAGCGAGCTGATTGATCAAGAGGACCCGACGCAATCGAGTCTACAAGGACTTCGGGTGGGAGGTGCCCGCCCGGCCGTTCCCCGTGGTTGTTAAGGCCCTTACTGTGAGCAAGCGGAGTCGGTCACCTTCTCTATCCTCGCCAGAGCGGGCGATTCGAACGCGTGGAGCGTCCTCGAACGCTCCTTCCAGCCCTACCCCAGAGGTGCCGCGGCGTCGCCCTGGGGCTGGGAAGGGCCCGATGTCGGCATCGTTCATGCGGGATGTCGAGTCGTACTCACGGGACTACGAGGACGATGTCGAGGTGTCCGTCGAGTCAGACCTGCCAGTGCAATGTGACCTTGGGCCGACGGGGCTGCGTGACTCATCGTCATCTTCGAGTGAGTTTGACCTACGGGTCATAGGGGGTGACGAGGCCGCTTCTCGCTCTCCTGCGACAGTTCGCGCGGTGAGCCCTGAGGTGGTGGCCCTGCTGCTTCCTGGGGGCCACCCCGCGCCGACTCTCGTGGTGCCTGCCGACGACGGTGTTGATGAGGGTAGGGCTGGTGGGCTGCACCCTTTCTCAGTCGCGGGCCAGCTGCTTCTGGCTCACTTCATCGACCCCGAGGCTGAGGCGGGCTTTTACCAGGACGCCGCCGTGCAGCTTTCTATGGCTGACCTTGACACAGCGTTCAAGGGTTTGTCCTTGCGGCAGATCCGCGCCGCCTCTAAGTCTGCCATGCTCAAGGTACGGTTAGTGTGTTACTTATATGAGGTTTTGTGATGTGATTCCTGCGGTTGTGCCTTTACTATATCTCCTTCTTGCAGGCCTTCTTTGCAGCAGAGCAGGCGTGGGAGATGCGCGACGATATGGCTGAGTCCCAGCGAGCTCGCCTCCGTGAGGAGAAGAAGAATGTTTCGGAGGCCCAGGCGAAGGCTGCCTCAGCCAAGGAGATGCTAGGCCAGCATGAGGAGGTGATCTCTCAGCTTCGCGCTACCCTCCATGCTGCACAGACTCAGCAGAAATAGCATGAGGGAGAGCTTTCTCAGCTTTGCGCTACCCTTCATGCCACACAGACTCGGCAGGGAGGGTTAGCCACTCTGGCAGACACGGCGTGCGCGGCTGCCCGCGAGCTTGGAGGAGTGCTCGGCAGTGAGCTTGACCTTCACACCGGTACTAATGAGGACAAGGTTGCGGGTCAGCTCCAGCAGCGGTTTGCACTGCCGTACGGGAGACGGTGCCAGACCATAGGCAGGACTATGCCCAAGCCTCTCTTGAGTTGTCTCTTGCTTGCCTTCGCTTGGCTGGCTACGACCCCATGGGGAGATTTCGGACGGAGGGCTACAAGGTACCGAGCCGGGCCGACATCCAGCGGGCCCAGGCTCCCTTGAGGTCTGAGGCAGAGGCCTTCCTTTTAGGTGTGTGGAAGAAGCACGGTGAGAAGTACCTTCGCGGGATACGGAGGGCCCGTCTTGACGGAGGGCCTTCCGCTACCACGCTCGACAGACCTTCTGGTGGATCCGATCCGCCTTTTCAGGTGTGAGACTTGTTACTTGTTCCTGGGCCTTTTGGTTAAGTCGGCGCGCCAGGATGTCTTATTTTACCTCTAGGTTTACTTCCGTGTTGTAGTTTTTAGGAGATACTTTCAGCTCGTCTTAGCTCATGGGCTGGGCCGTCGCGGCATCGACGTGCGCCCCTTGCGCTTTAGGCGTTTTGGGAGCTCTTTTGGTAGGTTTTAATGAGGTCGGAGCTTTGTTTTGGTAGGTTTAATGAGGTCAGAGCTTTCTTTTGTTAGGTTTAATGAGGTCAGAGCTTTCTTTTGTAGCCCTCATGTAACCCTATTGGTTAATAAAAAGTCAGAAAATTGGTGCAACCGTGCTTTGCCTCTGGTGATCATTTCTTCTTTTTGCATTGTTTAAAGGTTGTTGCTTCGAGGCAAAAGGTCGTGATTAGGCAGTACGGCACCTAGCCCCTAGTACGGGTGTCATACAAGCATTGCTCGTTTGGCGGTTTGACAAAGGCCGAACGGCGGGATGACAACATACATTTTTTGACAAGCGAGGAGATTGCGTTGTTTGTTGAGAGAGATGTATAGCGACTTGTGTGGATTTTTTTTGTTATTGTCGGCACGTTGAGTGTACCTTGTACCCGGATTCATTATGACGAGTATTTATTCTCCAACCACAAAAACTAGCGTCTGAGACATTTGTCGAGGGCGGTCATATCGTTCTGAGGGCGTGGCCGCAAAACTCGCATGGCAGTGAGGGGACTCCCTACGCCGCGGTGGAGCCAATGTTATCCCGACACGGCGACGGAGACGTTGCTCACGTGGAGGTGAGGAGATTCTCCACGCCACGGTGGAGGGTGCTCTACGCCATGGGGAGATAAAGTTGTCCCGACACGGCGACGGTGACATTGCTCACGTGGTGGTGAGGGGACCCTCTACCCCGCGTCAGAGCGTGTTCTACACCACGGTGGAGCCAATGCAACCCCGACACGGCGACGGAGACGTTGCTCACGTGGCGGTGAGGGGACCCTCTATCCCTCGTCGTAGCGTGTTCTACACCACGGCGGAGCCAATGCAACCCCGACACGGCGACGGAGACGTTGCTCACGTGGCGGTGAGGAGATTCTCTACGCCGCGGTGGAGCATGCTCTATGTCACGGGGGAGACAAAGTTGTCCCGACACGGCGACGGAGACATTGCTAACGTGATGGTGAGGGGACCCTCTACCCCGCGTCGGAGCGTGTTCTACACCACAGCGGAGCCAATGCAACCCCGACACGACGACGGAGACGTTGCTCACGTGGCGATGAGGGGATTCTCTACGCCGCGGTGGAGCGTGCTCTACGTCACGGGGGAGACAAAGTTTTCTCAACACGGTGACGGAGACGTTGCTCACATGGTGGTGAGGGGACCCTCTACCCCGTGTCAGAGCGTGTTCTACACCACGGCATATGCAATGTAACCCCGACACGGCGATAGAGACATTGCTCACATGGTAGTGAGGGGATTCTCTACGCCACGGTGGAGCGTTCTCTACGTCACGGGGGAGATAAAGTTGTCCCGACACGGCGACAGAGACGTTGCTCACGTGGCGGTGAGGGGACCCTCTACCCCGTGTCAGAGCGTGTTCTACACCACGGCGGAGCGTAATCTTGTCTCCTCACGATGGAGGGATAATCGTTATCATCCTCGTTGGGCCGGCCACAGGGCAACTACTATTCTTTGCTTATGTAAACAACACTGCGGCTCGCAGGCCTGTTACATAGTTGTGACAGAGGCAGTCGCAGCAGCCTAGGGCGAAGCCCTTTACAAAAGATGGTACTAACCGGCGCAGCAGCTTGCTAATAAAACTAGAAGCAAAACATATGAGGGCTATGAGAAAAATGCCAGGGCTGACTCGGCGTCCCATGACGATGCCTCTGTACGTGAGCTATATGTAGTACTTGCGGAGGTTGTCGGCGTTCCAGCTATACTTCAACTCTACTCCGTCGAGGGTTTTTAAACGAAATGACAATGGGCGCGTGACGCAGATAACCTCGTACGGTCCATCCCACTTTGAGCTTAGCTTGCCATCAGCCTCGGGGTTGGCCTTCTTCTTAAGCACAAGGTCACCCATTTGGATGGGTCACGGCCGAACGTTCTTGTTGTAAGCCTTCGCCATCGAGGCTTGATATCGTTCGATGTTGAATGCGGCTTCTTGCCTCACGGTGTCAAGACCATCCAGCGATGCTTGACGAGCTTCATTGTCCAGCGATGAGGTAGTGTGGAGTGACACCAGCCTGACTTCTTCGGGGGTTACTGCTTCCTCCCCAAATAGGAGCTTAAAGGGTGTGAAGCCGGTTGCACGGCTTGCCGTCGATTGGGTGGACCACAGCACGCTAGGGAGCTCATCCGCCGCTGGATAGCACGATACCATTGGCACGTTTCACCGCGCCGTTCACCTTTGGATTGGCGACTGACGCGAAGCACAAGTTAATGCCAAGGTCAATGCAGAACTTACGGAACGGAGCCACGTCGAACTGAGTGCCATTGTCAATAGTCAGCTCGCGCGGCACTCCGAATCTTCCAAACAAACTTTTGAAACAGCGAGCAACGTTATGCTGGCCAACGGTTCGACCTCGATCCACTTGGAGAAATAGTCGACCGCAACGACCACAAATTTGCGGCCATGACTTTTGACCTTGAACGGGCCGACAAGGTTGACCCCCCAACACGCGAGTGGCCACGAGGGAGGAATCAGTTGCAAGTTGTGGACAGGGAGATTTGTTCCCCGACCCATCCACTGACATGCCGGGCATGTCTTGACGAGGCCTTGTGCATCACGAAGGGTGGTTGGCCAATAGAAGCCTTGGTGAAAGGCCTTGAACATTAAGGCGTGCGGCACGAGGTGGGAGCCGCACAGCCCCTAGTGGATTTCTCGCACGAGATCGGCTCCTTCTTCCTTGGCTACGCACCGAAGGTACGGCGCACACACCCCGCGCTTGTAAAGGGCTTCTTGGTGAATAATGAAGCAAGCCCCTAGCCCAGCTCTTAAGTCTCCGTGCCTCGACGGGGTCGTCGGGCTCTGTTTCATCTGTGAGGTAGCGGAGGATTGGCGTTCTCCAGTCTTGCTCTTCAATGTGGTGCACCTCCGGGAGGTCCTTTGTTGCTGGCACCGTGATGACCTCGTAAAAGGCGCCCGACGGGACCTCAGCTCGCGTGCTTGCGGCGCGCGCTAGACCATCAACGTCGGCATTCTCCGAGCGTGGGATGCTACGCACAGTGATGCCGACGAAGTGTTTCTCGGTGGCCCATACTAGGTTGAGGTACTTGATCATCTCGGGGTCCTTGGCCTGATAACTCTTGTCAACATGTCCGGCTATGAGCTGGGAGTCACTCTTGACCATCACCCTCCATGCCCCAAGGCTCGTGCCTTGCGCAGGCCGAGCAACAACGCTTCGTACTCGGCAATATTGTTAGTGGCCTTAAACTCGAGACGCGCGGAGTACAGGTGCGTGACCCCTCGGGCAATTCCAGGACAACCCCTGCGTCAGTACCATCAGAGCACCAAGAGCTGTCCACGTATATCATCCACAGTAAGTCAGCATAACCTTGGGTGACGGAGTGTTCTGATGGGACCCATTCTGCCACAAAATCTGCCAGCACCTGTGACTTGATCGCCATCTGGCGGAGAAAGTCGATGACGAATGGGGCGAGCTTGGCCGCCCACTTCCCGATGCGTCCAGAGGCCTCTTTGTTGCGGAGCATCTCTCCGAGGGGGAAGGAGGATGGCACACGAATAGAGTGAGCGAGAAAGTAGTGCCGTAGTTTGCGGGATGCCATCAGCAACGCGTATGTGAGCTTCTCTAGCTCGGTGTACCATGCCCTAGAACCTTGAAGTGCTTCTGAAGCATAGTATACTGAGTGTTGGATTGTGTTTTCTTCTTTGGCCAAGACGGCGCTCACCGCGGCCGGGGTAGCTGCCAGATACAACAACAGGCTCTCCCACTGGGCGGGGCTTTGCAACAGTGGTGGCAAGGTGAGGTACCTCTTTAGGTCATCTAGGGCTGTTTGGTTGTCCACTGTCCACTCAAAGTTGGTAGACCGTCGCAGAGTTTTGAAGAAAGGGAGACCCTTCTTGGCAGATCTGGAGACAAACCTCCCGAGCGCCGCGAGGCGCCCGATAAGCTTTTGTACTTCCTTGATATTCTCAGGCGGGCGCATGTTAAGGATGGCTTTGATTTTTGAAGGGTTAGCTTCGATTCCCCTTCTCGACACAAGGAAGCCGAGCAGCTTCCTTGCTTGAACACCGAACACACATTTCTCCGGATTGAGTTTCATGTCGGCTTGACGAAGGTTGTCGAACGTCTCTTGCAAGTCCGCCGCGTGGACGGTGGCTATCATGCTTTTGATGACGATGTCATCGACGTAGGCCTCGATGTTGCGCCCAACTTGGCTAGAGAGGGCGTTGTGCACGAGCCTAGAGAAAGTAGCTCCGGCATTCTTCAACCCAAACACCATCCAGACATAACAAAATGTCCCAGAAGGCGTGATGAAGCTGGTCTTCTCCTCGTCTTCCCGTGCCATCCACACCTGGTGATATCCTGAGTAGGCGTCGAGAAAACTCATAAGTTCACACCCGGATGTAGCATCGACGAGTTGATCGATTCGTGGCAGCGGGAAGTTGTCTTTCAGGCATGCGCGGTTGAGGTTGGTGTAGTCCACGCACATGCGCCACTTGCCGTTGGCCTTCTCGACTAGGACAGGATTGGCAAGATATTCGGGGTGCATGACCTCACGGATGACTCCTGCCTTGTTGAAAGGACCAGGGGTGCCAACTAGAGGGGGGGTGAATAGGAGGCTAACAAAAGTTACTTCTTTTAGCTTAGATTAACAGATTAAGACTTGAGCAGAAGTAAGTGTTAACAGGCTGTGTGACAGGTAATAGACACAGGTGTGATATGATATGAAAAATAGCATGCAGCTGTCACACAGGTGTCTGACACAGGTAAGATCAAAACCTAGCACAGATGAAGATAGCTATTGCCTGTGTCACAGGTAGCTATGATAGGTAACAGATAAGATCTCTAGCAATTGAGACACAGCTAAAATAAGCAGGTATAAACGTGATCTATCACAGATAAACAAAGATAGCAAGAATCACACGAGTATACAAAAGCATATAGCACTGCAGGAAGTAAACAAGTAAAGCACTCAGAGACAAGGAGGTTTTTCACCGAAGTTCCCTACTCTTTTCAGAGAAGGTACATCTCCATTGGAGAAGCTACTCCGAAGAGATCGCCAGCACTAAATCGTGTTTGTTCTCCGAGTACCTGACGTTCAGGCCTCTTCCTTAGCTTGTGGAAGTCCTTTTGCTCGCAGCAGGTAGACTTCAATCACCTTCACAAACTTACTGGTCCAGTACACACAAGCTTGGGTGGTACCAGCAACTCCTACACCCGTCTAGGAGCAGACACTCCAAGAGTAACAGATGAACCAGCAGCAATCTCTTGGAGGAACCTTTGCTCTTTGCTCAAAGCTCACACACTCACCTGAACTATCACTTACGCTTTTGGCTTTTGTTCGGTGGTTGGAGGCTTTGCAACAGTCGTATGTGATTCACAGATTTTAGCAAGGTTGAGGACGAAGTCCTCCCCTGGTCCCCTATATATAGGGTTCACAGGCACCCGACCATTACACTGTTGCCACCTAGGATTAGTGAGCCACCGGTGTCAGCCACCGGTGACACAGCCAACCACTTCGCCCAAATATAACGGCTCGGGCAGACCGACACCTGTGTCACCGGCGGCACACACAGGTGAACCCTTAACTGACGCAGCCTAGCTACTCAGCCCGGTCTTGGCACATGACATGCCCTCAGCATACAACACTCTCTAAAACCTATAAGGAGAGAACCTCTGACAACCCTCTGACTCACCAGACCAGCTATCGCAGTGCAGTTCCCTTAGCATTTACAAGCTCTCCCCTGGTCCAGATAAGTACCTGAGTCTTAGAGCACTAGACCACCTATGACACGCTGTGTCACACCGGTAACTCTAGCCCCTGGGGTTTTCTACTGCTTACACACTGACTCTCTGAGCATTGAGCAAAAGTCCTTTAGACAACTGATACTGATTACATCCCTCTTGATAGTACGGGTTTTTCCTATGGACTCAAAAGAACTAGCAAATCTAAGTTTTACCTGCCCACCAACTGTAGTCACGGCCCTTGACGCATCAAGCTACCATCACCTTGCTTGCAACTCCTTGCACAGCACCGGCTTCTTCATAGCTGTGGCACAGCTGCCTAGCACCGCCTTTCCTTAGTCCTGGAAACCACCCTTGTACCTTTTTGGTGGTCATCCTTTCCTTGATGACCCTTCTTTCTGGAACCTAAAAACCTGCTTACACTCACTGTAAACGGTAGATTCTAGTTTGAGTTGCCATTAACCATCAAAACCAACTTGGGGCCTAGATGCTCTTTCACTTGTGGAGCTTGTCCACTGCTCCCGAGCCGTGATCTGACGCTCCACCGACATCTTTCGCAGCTTCTGCTTGACAGGACGCACATCGGGGTTGATGAGCAAGTTGTGCTTGATGATCTCCCGGGAGACACGTGGGAGGTTCTCGTGCTCCCATGCGAACATGTCTCTATTGGTCCGCAACGTGCTGAGAATGGCCTCCTCATTGATTGGGTCGAGGTTGACCCCGATGAGCACTGTCTTGGTCAATCACCCTCTGAGAGCGGCATGGCGCGCGTCTCGCTGTTAGGTTTAGGTTTTGGCACCCACCACCCTGAGGTTGGCAGGTCGAGAGCCCCTTGCGTAGCCTTGTCACCTTCTGACTGGACGGTATGGACATAGCGGATGGCCGCTTGGATGTCGCTGTCGATCTTACGGGACAAGTCTTGGTTGCCCCGCATTGTGATGACCCCTGAGGAGGCTAGGATTTTCATGCAGAGAAAGGCGTGGTGTGAAACCGTGTCAAATTTGTTCAGCGTGACCCGCCCAAGGATGACATTGTATTGGTAGGGGATGTCGACAACGTCGAAGACAATGCTTTCCCTGCGGACGCAATCGCCGGCCCCAAATTCCACCGGAAGCTCAATCTTGCCGAGGGCTGGGACTGGCTCGCCCCAAATCCCAGGAGTGGTACCCCGCGGGGGTGAGGCACACGCGAGGGATTCCCATCTCAGCGAGTGTAGACACGAAGAGGATGTCCGCCGAGCTACCTCCATCGATGAAGACGCGACGCACCTCGCAGCTGCTGATGACCGCCGAGATGACGAGAGCGTCATGGTGAGGAAAAGTGATTCCGGCGGTGTCCGCCGGCCGAAGGTCACGGTGGCGCCGACCCACGCGGGTAGTTCAGTGGGCGGGAAGGAACCAATGTGGTTGACTTGACGGGTGTAGGCTCGGCGCTGCCGCTTGGATGCGTAGGTGTAAGTGTTGCCTCTAGTGATGGCGTGGATAATTTGCTGGGCGCCGATGGCTTGCACTGGTGCTCTACCACTTGGCGGTAGAGGTGGTGGCGGCTGTAACTGTAAGGCAGGCTCTCCTTGCTCCCGAGCACGGCCTATCGGCTCCGTGATGCCCCTGCCGCCGGGGCGCCGTGGTTGTCGGCTCCGCCGGGCCGCGATGACAACCTTGCACTCCGCTGTGGAGTGAGTGTTTACTCATTGTACTTCACAGAACTTGTCTTGTGACCTGCTACCTCCACCACTTCTGTGGTTACCGTGCCCAGCCTGGCTGTTGCTTTCGTGGTCGTGGTGGTCGTCGCGCCTCCAACCTTGGTGACCCAGGCGTGGGTGGTCTCGTTCTTCACTACGTGCTTGGTTCTGCCGATTGCCTTGCCACTGGCCTTGGCTTTGGTAGTGTGTTTGCAGGGTGGAAGCCTCACGCTCCTCCACGTGATGTACTCCCTGTTGACGTGGCCGACGCTTGTCATGATTCTCCGCGTCAGGCGCGAATTGCACAGCTGAGGCCAAGGCTTCAGCTCTTCTCTACTCTCTCCCTTCCTCGGCCCGGGAGTATGTGTCCATAATGTCATAGAGCTCCCCAATCGTCCTTGGCTGCTTCCTGTCGAGCTTGGCTGCCAGGTCCTCATCACGTATTGCACGACGTGCAGTGTCATACACGCTTTGGTCGGTGATGTCACGGACTTGGCATTGGAGGTTGGAGAAGCGTTTGCGGAACGCCCGGATGGACTTGCCCGGTGCTTGCTTGAGGATGTTCAGATCCGAAGAGGTGACTTATTTGTTTATGCTTCCCTGGAAGAGACTGTGCATCTGCTCGCGAAGGTGCTCCCACGAGTACACCGAGCTGGGAGGCAATGAGAGGTACCACGTGCGAGCTAATCCGGTGAGTACAAGCAGCAGACTTTTTGCCATCACCGCTTCGCCTCCTCTGGCAGCTGATACGTTAGCTTCGTACACGCGAGTGTACTCAATGGGTTCTATCTCACCATTGTACTTGGGGAGATCCGCCGACCGAAACTTGCTTGGCCATGGGTTAGCCACGAGCCCTGAGCTGAACCCTGAGCTGAGCGGGCTGAGCACGTCTGCGAGGTTGACGACCTTCGGCCGTGGCGGTTGAGCAGCAGGTGCGGCGGCTAGAGCTGGGATGCTGACGTCAGGTGGGGTAGCTGGGTATACGTGTTCTTTGCCCGGGCGTCGACCTGGGTCTTGTGCCCCTTGGTCGCTGGTGCCGACCCCGGCACCAGCGGAGGATTGCATGCGCTGTTTGTTGATTTCGCCCGATCTCTTCACAGAGGGGTTCGGTGCGTGCTTACGCATTTGCCAAGTCTTGGAGGAGTTCGTCAGCTGCTTGGTGGTTGCGCCGAACGTTCTCCCGTGCTTCCACTATGACTTTTTCTTGTGGCCGACAAACAACGTTGGCTCCGCCTTGGGCAGCCGCAAGCTGTGCTCAGAGCTCCACAGTTTCTCAAGCTAATGCCGCCGCGCGAAGGGCCTCGACTTGGGCTGCTTCCAGCTAGGCGCAGAACTGCTCTGCCCGCTGGGCTGCGGCGGCTACCTGCTGCCTTAATGCCTCCATCTCTCACTCGGTGTAAGCTAGGGCCCCCGAGGTGTCTGCCCCGGTGGCCTGGGCATTGATGACAGGGGCAATGTCGTTGTTCGTCGCAGGGGTGGCCGCGCGTGTTGTCGTCCTCACGGCGACCTGGGGGGGCTGAAAGTGCATCTAGTGCCCCTAGTGGATTTTGATGATTAATGACAAACGGTTAAGGGACTAATGGTTTACTAAGTGTACACAGGTGATTAGTCCCCAAGTGATTGGTTTAACCAGTGAATGTCGACCCCTAAAAATTGATGTTGAAGAAAGGCTTCGATCTAGAAGATTAGTGGAGATTTTCTACTATTTATATGATCAAAGATCATTTGAGTCTATAGGACAAGCCGCCTATTAAGAGGGGTTAGATACCTATGCTATAGGAAGGATCTTCTTAAGTGCTCAGTCCAAATCTCTGAAGAAATCATTTGAAATCTCTTTCTGAAACACAGACAGTGACTCTCCGTTGTACCGGTTTGAAGAATCGGTTGTACCGGGATTAGCCTCTATTGCAAGGTTTGAGGACTCAGTCGTCTCAACCTTGAAGAGCTTCAATTGTGGCATGACAGGTCTTGAATCCGGTGCTGCCGAGAATGGCCCCTGTGTTGGAGAGTTAGGGAACCCTGCCGCTTAGGGTTTGCCCTAGTTTGATATTCCAGAAATCGGTATGACCGGTTTGGAAGACCGGTGCTGCCGGAATATGCTTCTGATACCCAAGACCAAGTCCTGTTCGCTTTGTCTTCGGTTGCACCGGTTTCGCATCCGGTTGCACCGGGAATCCTCTCTGGACTTAGGTCATTTGATGCCCTAGTCTAAGTCGCACTCTGAGTTGTCTGCGGTTGCACCGGTTTTGTATCCGGTTGCACCGGGAATCTCCTCTGGACTTAGGGCCAAGTTTGTCTCAGACTAAGTCTCATTCTTTGTGCATCTGCGGTTGCACCGGTTTCGTCTTCCGGCTGCACCGAGAATCTGTTCTGGACTTACGTCTTCTTGGTGAAGCGGTAGTACCGGGTTATGTTTCCGGCTGGATCGTCTTTCTTCTCTGTGGAGAAGAATGTGTCATCTCTTCATACCTGGCACAACCGCCCTTAAAGTCGGCACTATCGGGAATTGCCTCTAGAAGTTGCTCTGATGAGTACATTCTTCAATTCCGGTGTGACCGCATTTCCTCCGAACCTACTGCCTTTGTGGTGAAGCATTTCATTGTGCATCTGATATTCTTCAGATCTGACCGTTGGTTTGAATCCCGGTGCTTCCGGGTTTGTCTTCCGGTTGCACCGGAAGAGCATCTTTGTGCCCAACGACTCTTTTCTGCAGAACGGCTATAAATAGCCCCCGACCCCCTGCGGGCTCGGGAGGACACTTAGCGCAAAAAGACATTCTCTCGACTGTGTGTTCCCTTTCCTCTTTGACTCCTTGAGATCTACTTTGAGAGAGGAAAGCCTTTGAGAAATTTGAGACTTGGATTGAGCATTCAAGCAAGAGCTTCTTCGAGCCTAGCAGATCTGACTTGTTACTCTTAGAGATTTGGCATCTCCTAGCTGGCTAGGCGTCTTGGAAGAGCTCCAACTTGTGGATACGCCTCCAAAGTTTGTGAAGGTCCGGGGATCACCTCAAGATCCACCACGAGTGTTTGAGCGGATCCTGAGTGGACATAAGCTCAAGGAGAAAAAGGTGAAGACTGTGTGTCTTCGGAGCTAAGTGCTCAGCCTCTCCAAAGGAAGACGTAGAGTTGTTGCCAACAACTTGAACTTCGGGTTAAATCCTTGTGTCTTTGATTCTTGCTCTTTACTTTGTGTTATTCTTCATTTGAGTTGAATCTTGTTTGTTTTCTGTTGCTTCATATATAAATTGCTTCATCTATTGCATGCTAAGTAACTAATTTGTTAAAATTTGATAATCTCCTATTCACCCCCCTAGTCGATAAACCTCGATCTTTCAATTGTTATCAGAGCAAGGTCGCCTCTTTGCTACTGATTTGGTTTAACCACCTAGGAGAAAGGTATGTCGACTTCCGGGAACTATAGGAGTTCTTCGCATAGACCTATTTTCGATGGTACTAACTATGCAGGATGGAAGCACAAGATGAGGATGCACCTAGAAGCAATTGACTTAGAAATCTGGAGAATCATTGAAGAAGGATTGGTTGTCCTCAATGAAGGTCAATTGACTGAAACTGACAAGAAGAACAAGCAGCTGAACGCTCAAGCCTGTGACATACTCTTCGGCGCACTCAACGATGATGAGTTTGGAAGAATCAGCACTCTCAGAAGCGCGAAGAAGATCTGGGACACGCTTGAAGAAGTGTATGAAGGCACTGAGTCAGTCAAGGACTCCAGAACCGATGTTCTTCGAAGCCAATTCAACAGGTTCAGAGGTTCAGACCAAGAATCAGTCTGAAGCATCTACTCAAGACTCACAACCATCACAAATGAGCTTCGAGGACTTGGTGCAATAGACATCACCGACACTATCATCGTCAAGAAACTTCTCATGTCTCTTGATGAAAAGTATGACACCTTGTGCACCCTCATTCAAGAAAGAGCAGATTTTAAGTCATTGACTCCCTCTCAAGCTCTTGGAAGACTCAATGCTCATGAGATGATCATTGAAGAGAAGAAAGAGCTGCACTCTACAAGATCAGGGTCTCGAAGAGCCATCGCTTTGAAGGGCAAGAAAACAGATTCCTCATCTGAAGAAGAATCTGAAGAATCAAGTGATGAAGTAGATATGAGAGACACTTTTGGGAAGGACTTGGCTTTTTTGGTCAGAAGATTCAACAGGTTCCAAAAGGGTGGAAGATTCAATAAGTATGACTTGAGAAGAAAAGAAAGCTCCTCCTCAAGAGACCCCAAGAAGAGAAAGTGCTATAAGTGTGGGGAGACCGGCCACTTCATCACCAACTGTCCTCTCCACAAGAAGGACAAGAGAAAAGAGAAAGGTCACAAAGGAGACAAGGATAAGAAGAAGGAGACGTCTTACAAGAAGGAGCATCACTCCAAGGCCAAACACTATAAGAAGAACAAGTACAAGGCCAAAGCCTATCTTGGCAAGGAGTGGGATTCAAACGCAAGCGATTCCTCAAGCTCCGAAGCTTCTTTCTCGGACTCCGAAACAGGAATGGCGGACTCGCATGGTCTTCACCGATAAAGACAAGGTCAATCTTTGACATGCCAAGCGACAACGAGTCTCCCACATGCCTTATGGCTAAAGGGTCCAAGGTAATTTCAAAATCTCCTAACTATGATGATAATGAGGACGACCTTATGAGTGAAGAGTTAGAAAACGAAAAACCTAGCTATAGAACTCTTGCTAAAACTCTTATGGAACAAGAAATCATTCTTGAAGATCAAGAGGGTTTGCTTGTTGATGAGATGGAGAAAAATAAGGAATTGACTCGTGAGTTGAACAAACTTAAGTCAAAATGTCTAACTCTCACTAAGGCTCATGAATCACTAGTAGAGGACCATGAGAAGCTTGAAGTTGAGTTCCTTAACAAGAAGCAAGATCTTGAGTCTCTAAAAGTGGCTCATGATGAACTTAGATTTGAGAATGATTCTCTCATCACGAAGCAAATTTCTGAGAACCAAGAAGGCTTTAATCCTCCATGCTTGAAATGCATTGCATCATCTAATGACATGTCTCCATCCACATCATCTAGCACTATGCACTCAAATGCGTCATTTCAAATGCTATTATGGTCTCTTGTTCCCCTAACACTCCATCTAAGGAGACCATAGATGTTATGAGTAAGAATGCTAGGATGAAGACCATCCTTAAAGTTGGCTTCTTCAAGTGCTGCAAAGGAAGTGAATCTCTGAGAGAGCTTCTTAGCAAGCAATCAATGAATTCGAAGAAAGAAGGGTTAGGCTTCATCCCAAGCTACAACTCGGATGGAACCAAATGGAGACCCGAGCAATATCCCAAAACCAAATGGGTGCTTGGAAGAGGGAAGAATATCGATCTCACTCACTTTAGTGGCTATGCTAGTAAAGATTATGCATCCATGCATGCTACCCATAATGCCAACTATAGATTAGCTAAAACCCAAAAGGGTAAAGTATATGCCAAATTCATTGGGCACAAGAGTAGAGATGTGATTTCTAGCAAAACCATTTGGGTACGCAAAGATCACATTGCTAACCTTGCACCCAATGTATTTGACACATCTAACAATGTCCCAACCGCTAACATTCATGGACCCAAAAGGATATGGGTACCTATAAGAAACTAATTGTTTTGTAGAGCTACGCCTCCGGAGGACGAGAATGGGTGCTTGATAGTGGATGCACCGATCACATGACCGGAGACGAAAGCATGTTCGATGAGTTCACACCAAATGCTTCACCTTCTCGAAACATTACATTTGGAGACAATGGTAAAGGAAAGGTAATGGGGCTAGGTAAAATCGCCATATCCAAGGACAAATCTATTGCTAATGTTATGCTTAAGTCCCTTGGATTCAATCTTATGTCCATTGCTCTATTAACCGATCTTGATCTCAACGTATTATTTACTAAAATTGATTGCCAAGTATCTAAAAGTGATGACCAATCATTGGTCTTCAAAGGAGTAAGAAAAGGTAATCTATATCTTGTTGATTTCTCTAAAGGTCTTCAAGTGACCACATGTTTGATTGCAAAGTCTTCAAAAGGTTGGCTATGGCATCAAAGACTTGGACACGTAGGGATGAGGAACCTAGACAAGTTGGTCAAAGATAAATATATCCTTGGAATCACTAATGTATCTTTTGAAAAGGATAGACTTTGTAGCGCATGCCAAGCCGGGAAGCAAGTAAAGTCAAAGCATTCTTTCAAGACCGTCATGTCAACCACATATCCTCTCGAGCTTCTTCACATGGACTTATTTGGTCCAAATACCTACAAGAGCTTCGGAGGTAATGCTTATGGTCTTGTAATCGTAGATGACTTTACTAGATTCACTTGGGTATATTTTCTTAAGGATAAAGCTAGGACCCAAGAATGCTTCAAGAGATTTGCAAGAAAAGCACAAAATGAATTTGAGTTGAAGATCAAGAAAATGCGAAGCGACAATGGGACAGAGTTCAAGAACACAAATGTAGATGACTTCCTTGATGAAGAAGGCATCAACCATGAGTTCTCCGCCGCCTACACGCCTCAACAAACCGGTGTTGTTGAAAGGAAAAATTGAACCCTAATCGAGATGGCGCGTACAATGCTTGAGGAATACAACACGCCAAGCAGATTTTGGGCGGATGCCATCAACACCGCATGCCATGCAATAAACCATCTTTATCTTCACAAGTTTATGAAGAAGACATCTTATGAGCTACTAACCGGTAACAAACCAAACGTTGCATACTTTCATGTATTTGGATCTAAATGCTATATTTTAAATAAGCACCGTACATCTAAATTTGCTCTAAAATCACACGAAGGTTTCTTTCTCGGTTATGGCTTGAGTTCGCACCTTACCGAGTCTTCAACAATTTCACACGAAAAGTTGAAGAAATGGTGGATGTGCAATTCGATGAAACTAATGGCTCCCAAGTAGAGCAATTGTCAAGTATTGCAGATGAGCTCATTCCCACTGAAGCCTTGAAGAATATAGCTATTGGGGAAGTAAAGCCAGTTGAAGTCAAAGAGAGCACTTCATCTCTAGATGTCATGCCACCTTCTTCAAACCAAGATCCCCAAGAAGAAAGTGATGACACTGAAGCAAACACTGAAAATGAAGCTCAGACAAGACTTCAAGCTCAAAGTGGTCCACATCACTCAAGGCTCATGAAGCAAATCCAAGACAGTCATCCAGTCAACAAAATCATAAGTGACATAAAAAAAGGTCCACAAACTCGCTCACGTACTAGACTTTCAAACTTTTGTGAGCACTACTCGTTTGTGTCTTCTTTGGAACCAACTAGGATCGACGAAGCAATGGATGATGAAGATTGGGTGATTGCGATGCAAGAAGAGTTGAACAACTTCGAACGCAACAAGGTGTGGACGCTATTTGATAGACCGAACCCCAAAGAGCACAACGTTATAGGAACAAAATGTGTGTTTCGAAATAAGCAAGATGAAGATGGTCAAGTGGTGCGCAACAAAGCACGTCTCGTCGCTCAAGGCTATACGCAAGTAGAAGGTTTGGACTTCAGTGAGACTTATGCACCTATAGCTAGATTAGAAGCTATTAGAATCTTGCTAGCATATGCAAATCATCATAATATCTTGCTATATCAAATGGATGTTAAAAGTGCATTCTTAAATGGTGAAATTGAAGAATTAGTTTATGTTGAACAACCACCAGGTTTTGAAGACCCAAAATTTCCAAATAATGTGTATAAACTTCATAAAGCTCTATATGGTCTTAAACAAGCTCCTAGAGCACGGTATGAATGTCTTAAGAAGTTTCTACTAGCAAAGGGCTTTAAAACTGGAAAAATTGATTGCACTCTCTTCACCAAAGTAATGGATGGTGAACTCTTTATATGTCAAATATATGTGGACGATATTATTTTTGGATCAACTAACCACAATTTCAGCAAAGAGTTTGGAGAGATGATGGCAGAAAAATTTGAGATGTCCATGATGGGAGAGTTGAAGTTCTTCCTAGGTCTTTAAGTGAAGCAACTCAGAAATAAAATCTTCATCTCCCAAGAGAAGTACATTCGGGACATGCTCAAGAAATTCGACATGGAGAAAGCAAAGAGAATACGTACCCCAATGCAAACGAACGGCCACCTCGACCTAAATGAAGACAGTAAATCCGTTGATCAAAAGGTGTACCGTTCTATGATTGGTTCCCTGCTGTATCTTTGTGCATCTAGGCTCGACATTATGTTAAGTGTTTGCATGTGTGCACGGTTTCAAGCCGCTCCTAAGGAGTGCCACCTCACGGCCGTTAATAGAATTCTTCGATATCTAGTTCACACTCCCAACTTAGGGCTGTGGTATCCCAAAGGGGCTAGTTTCAATCTTGTTGGATATTCAGATTCGGATTACGCAGGAAACAAGGTTGATAGGAAGTCCACCTTCGGAACATGCCAATTCCTAGGTAGATCATTAGTTAGTTGGTCTTCCAAGAAACAAAACTCTGTTTCCCTATCCACCACCGAAGCCGAATACATATCCGCAGGTGCTTGTTGCGCTCAATTATTATGGATGAGGCAAACCTTGAAGGACTATGGGATTGTAATAAAAAAAGTGCCTCTTTTGTGTGACAACGAAAGCGCAATCAAGATAGCCAACAACCCAGTTCAACATTCCCGCACAAAACACATAGACATCCGTCATCACTTCATTAGGGATCATGTTGCAAAGGGTGATATTGTTATTAGCCATATGAGAACGGATAAACAATTAGCGGATATCTTCACAAAACCCTTAGATGAGCATAGGTTTTGTGAGTTGCGAAGTGAGCTAAATATCTTGGATTCTCGAAACGTAACTTGAAACCATGCATACATGTTTATATCATGACTTGATGTTGATGCTCTAGATGTAAACACATTAAAGGAAAGTATAATTCTCTCAATGAATGTGTACATCCAAGAATGTGAGAAAAGAAACTCATATGCTTATTGATGAATATGATACATAGAACCCTCCTCACAAAATTGATATGTGGTTCTAAATCTATACATTCATACATGGTGGCTTCAAACCACCACTTTTGATATAGATCTTGTCTATCTTCGATCTTAGTTCTATTGTTCATCCAACTTATAGCTCACTGTCTTCAGTTGATATTTCTCTAAGTGGATGACAAAGAACCCTCACCTCAGATCTATCTAAAACCTTATCTAAAATCTTCATGCTGTTCTTCACAAGTGTGCTGTTGAAACTCATCCCGGTACCACCGATTTCCTCTTCCAGTGCTACCGTGATAAACCCTAGAGTTAGTCTCTTCTTTAAAAGAAAATTCTTCGGTCTTACCAGTTCTTCAAACCCGGCACAACCGAAAATCCTTTCTGTTGAGACTCTGAAGAATTATGAATCAAGTTCCAGTACTCAATTCTGGTGCTACCGCGATTTATTCCGGCACCACCGCTTTTGATGACTCAAAACGGTAGATCCGGTTTCTTCGCGAACTGCATCTCCGGCTCTTCCGGGAACCGAGGCTATAAATAGACCCGAGTTCTCTTCCAAAACGCTTGAACTTCCAGAAACCCTAAAAATCCTCAGCGCCGCCGCTGTTCTTCATCCGACCATCGGAACCACCGAATTCGACGACCGGACTCACCGCCGTCGCCGGACTTCTTCACGTCCACCGCCACCGTAGTAGCACCGCCGCCGCCGAGTTAAGGCATGGCAGTGGAACCCGCGACCTCCCCTTCGCATTTTCCATCGCACGAGTTCAATCTCCACGGTACATTTTCCCTCCAAAATTCTAGTACCTGTCAAATCAAAATATCTCAGGACTTTTGGCGCGTTTTTAGATTCCGTTCAATCTCTGCGCCAATCAGATTGAGTGGTTTGTTCTTCAACTATTTCCGGTACAACCGATTCTTCAAACCGGTAGTTCCGTGTTTATGCTCTGCTATGCTGAAGCACAAGCCCGGCACTTCCAGAAGTGAAACCGGTTGCACCGACTTTGAAGAAATCACTCATTCTTCAGCCAAAAACATTTTCTTCAAAAGTGTGTCTGTTGAGTGCTCTTGTGATCTTATCTTCTCTCGTCTTATCCCTTATGCTTCACAGGAGTAACAATGTCTTCAGATCAAAGTGACTCAAATGCTGAATGGAGTTATGATGTGCAAATCAGTGACAGTGACCCAGATAGGGCCACCAGCAGCTCCAAGGAAAGTTCACCTCCTCCTCCTCTTTCTCCTCAGAAGAAGTCTAGAACTCAACCTGGCTCTTCAGGAACCACAGGCAAAAGAAAGAAGTTGCAAAACATGGCATATGAAATGCCCAAAGAATTGAAGATGCACACTCCTCCTCATGAGTCTGCAATGGAGAGAAAGCATAGACATCAAAGGATTAGGAGATATTGGGAGAAGCAGCAAAAAGAAGGCAGATATGTGACTGCCTACTGGAAGAATATCTTTGAAAAAAAAGCTGCTAAACAAACCCCAGCCAAATCCAAGAAACCATCTTCTTCAACCCTTGAAGAAGTTAGAAAAAGGAAAGAGGTAGCCAGTGCCACAAAGCTCACTCTTCAGCAAAAGAAATCACCTCAAAAGGAGAGGAGAGTAGTTGCAAAGAGAAGTGAGAGCAGAGCTCAAACTGCTCCAAAGTCTTCAGCCCCCAAGCCATCTGCTCCTCCTGCTGCTGAGTCAGATTCAGACATTGGGGATGATATCCCAATCGGGCTCAGGGCCTACTTAAGAATGAAAAAGGTTGAAGAACAATGAGAAGCTGCCAAAGCTCAAAAGCTTGGTAAACAACTAGATGCCAAAGAGCAAGCTGCAAAAGAAGCTTCAGCTGGTCCAATAACCATCTTCTCTTCTGAAGAACTGACCAAACAAGATGCCTTAGCCCTAGAGAGGCTAGAAATCTATGAAGCAGCTAGAAAGAGTCAAGAAAAGCTGAAAGAGTTTCATAGACAAAAGAAACTAAGAGAAGCTGAGTTGAAGAAATTGAAGGCTGCTCAAGGCAAAAGCAAAGAGAGCTTTCAGAGATACAAGACTCTTATAGCAGTGCAAGCCTCAGAAGAAGAACGTGGCAAGGCTATAGCCAGATCTGCCACTCTTGCTGGTATAAGAAAGAAGAAAGCACTTTCAGAAGCTGCTAAGTTAAGAGAAGAGAAGGAAGAAAGATTTGCCAGATCCTCTAAGCCTACGGGCATTGTGATTAGGGAACCTCAGCAACAACTTCCAAGAGTGAGGCCCTCTTCACCTCTAGCAAGTCTAGCAAGGACCTCTGCACAAGAAGAAACTCTCCAAATTCCTCAAGCTCAAATAGCAGATGTTCAAATGGAGGAAACACAGGTTGAAGAACCTGGAGCTTCAAGTGCTCCTCTGGACTTAGGGCCAAGTTCGTCTCAGACTAAGTCCCATTCTTTGTGCATCTGCGGTTGCATCGGTTTCGTCTTCCGGCTGCACCGAGAATCTGTTCTAGACTTACGTCTTCTTGGTGAAGCGGTAGTACCGGGTTATGTTTCCGGCTGGACCGTCTTTCTTCTCTGTGGAGAAGAACGTGTCATCTCTTCAGACCTGGCACAACCACCCTCAAAGTTAGCACTACCGGGAATTGCCTCTGGAAGTTGCTCTGATGAGTACATTCTTCAATTCCGGTGTGACCGCATTTCCTCCGGACCTACCGCCTTTGTGGTGAAGCATTTCGCTGTGCATCTGATATTCTTCAGATCTGACCGTTGGTTTGAATCCCGGTGCTTCCGGGTTTGTCTTCTGGTTGCACCGGAAGAGCATCTTTGTGCCCAATGACTCTTTTCTGCAGAACGGCTATAAATAGCCCCCGACCCCCTGCGGGCTCGGGAGGACACTTAGCGCAAAAAGACATTCTCTCCACTGTGTGTTTCCTTTCCTCGTTGACTCCTTGAGATCTACTTTGAGAGAGGAAAACCTTTGAGAAATTTGAAACTTTGATTGAGCATTCAAGCAAGAGCTTCTTCGAGCCTAGTAGATCTGACTTGTTACTCTTAGAGATTTGGCATCTCCTAGCCGGCTAGGCGTCTTGGAAGAGCTCCAACTTGTGGATACGCCTCCAAAGTTTGTGAAGGTCTGGTGATCACCTCAAGATTCACCACGAGTGTTTGAGCAGATCCTAAGTGGACATAAGCTTAAGGAGAAAAAGGTGAAGACTGTGTGTCTTCGGAGCTAAGTGCTCAGCCTCTCCAAACGAAAATGTAGAGTTGTTGCCAACAACTTGAACTTCGGGTTAAATCCTTGTGTCTTCGATTCTTGCTCTTTACTTTGTATTATTCTTCATTTGAGTTGAATCTTGTTTGTTTTCTGTTGCTTCATCTATAAATTGCTTCATCTATTGCATGCTAAGCAACTAATTTGTTAAAATTTGATAATCTCCTATTCACCTCCCCTCTAGTCGATAAACCTCGATCTTTCAGGGGCACGAGCTGGGGTGCTCGGAACTAGGTTGGTGATGCTTGCGACCTTTCGCTTGGTTCCCTTCTTTGCCTTCGTTTTGGGAGGCATGCCTTCTTACTTTGCGAAGGAGCATGCGTGTGGTGTTGAAGACCAACACGCACGTGTTACGGTCGTCGGTGTCGTCTCCGGGCCTCCTCTTGACAGCGTCTCAGATGACACAACTTCTTGCTCGAATCCCACAGACGGCGCCAACTGTCATAGCTACGGGACTAGGCAATGTATTTTAGGTACCCCCGATAGGTTACGTCAACCTCCGGGAGTACTAGAGTAGTACGAGGAAGTGTATTGTCTATTGAGGAGGGCGCGGGGTGATGTTACCGACGAGATGGAACGTGGAACACTCGTGTCGGGGATAAACGGAAACTCGTGCCAGGACGAATTGAAAACTTTCGTATTAATTTCGGGGACTAGGGTTTATATCTAAGAAATTTGGACCCCCTCTCTCTCCCTCCGGGGCCCTATTTATAGGGGTTGAGGAAGGGATGTGAGAGATTACAATTATGCTCCTCGGGCAACAACACACCCTCGAGGGTATTTTGGTCTTTTTACAAGAATCTTTATAGAATATTCAAATACTCTAATATCCTAATACTCACTACAAAACGACGTGTCGTCCTTGACGACGGGGCGAAACGCGGCCTTGACGTCTGCTGGGACTGAGACCAAAACTGAAAAAGGAAATCTGATAAGAACATGTTCTTGCCTGATTTTAGTCATTCTCTGATTTCTATATGAATGCATATATCGATATCAGTTGTTGAATTGAAAGAACAGATACTCTTCTTTTTCTTACATATATGTTGGATGAGTAGCTGAAGGAACAGATACTGCATTTGATCTATAGCTTATTGACATTGAAATGCATATGTGTATGCCCAAGACTGTTAAGAACAGATGATATCTTGATGTATACATGTGTATATTCTTCTTTTAGTGATGATTAATTCTGAACAAGAAGAATGGAGGGAAAGGGTAGAAACCTGGTAAGAATGGATGCCTCACCTTAGGTGCCTATAGCCTGAGGATGATTTATCTAAATCTGAGGGTCCTTCTTCTTCTTCCCCCTGGTTCTATTGGACCACCTGGAGCTTAGCTTCCCATGCTGCGTCACTTTGCTAATCTTGTGCTAATGGTGGTCCTTCCCCCTCCTTACTACTCCTCCATCTAAGCTCCTTCCCTTCGGCTACTCCTGGTGGTCTCTTAAACTTGGCCCCCTGGAGCTCGGTGGCTGCTTGGTTTAGCTCCTGTACATGGGTCTCTCGATGGTGGCAAATGGATGGGTTGCTGGTGGCTTGCTACTGCTACTGTTTTGCTCTATTTGGCTGCTTTGATCCTACAAGGATATTTGTATGGCCTTTCTTTCTTTGGTGGCAAGAATGCCACCTCCTGGTTGCCTTTGGTCAGCAAGCCACCTCCTGCTTGGGTTTTCAGTTGAGCTGATCCTGTGCTAGTGTGGATCAATGGATAACTATAGCAGCATTTTTGGTGAGCTCGACTGGCTTCCATGCTAAGGTTTTGACCCTGGTCAACATATGTGGATGGTTGATATTTCACTTGGTGAATTATCTCAAACATTTTTAGTTTTAAAAGAATTTTCCTTTTTAAAAGAAAATCAATGGAGGCAAGGTAGATAAGTAGTATAGGAAAAATAAGATCTATTTTTATTACTTCTCATCCCTTTTCTCCCTATATACTTATGTTAGATTCGTCCAATGAGGGTCTTAGCCAAGTTGCCCTCGGACAGTTTTGGAAACAAAACATTTTGTTAACTTATTTTAAATCTAAAAACTATTTAGGTCCCGCCTTTCGGTGCTACTTTGCCTGGCGATTAATTTCACGGGTTTAGGCGAAACTATGCCGGTGGGACCACCTCTATTTCAAAAGGAAAGGTTTTTCGAAAACATTATGCCTCCTACAGCAATTGGCACAACTCGACGATCTCAGACGAATATGTTTGAAGGTCCGACGAGTGCCAACATTTCAAGGTTGCCTCCCCCACCACTAGGGTTTAGTCGAGAATCGAAGATTAGGGTTTAGATACTTGTATAGGTAGAAATGCATACGATGTACTTTTCTTTAATTATTCTTGTACATCCGACAATTATATTTGTACTCTTTCATTATTTCTTCCCTTTGGATCATGTAATCAATTAGAGTATACTTGTAATGTTATTCTTCCAATTGAATAAAGTTTAATTATTCAATTACTTACATGTGTTTGTATGATTTATCTACAATGTTTGGAATGTATGAGATGTATGCGAGTGCAATAACCCTACTAGCGTAAGCAATGTGGTACGGCATAATTGACACAACTCAGCAACACGAGTTGTGTCTACATCCTCTCACGTCGCCTCCAACTAGGTTTACCACTTCGGGTCCTTACGATGCATGACATGTCGCAACCTCGAACAAAATTTTTAAAACTTAATCAAATTCGATAACTCAAACGCTAATCAGACTTACGAAAACCGGGATGTTACAATTATAATCTAACTAACTCCTAAATAAACTAAAGCAAGAAAAGCAATTGTGAAAAAGTTCTTGTTTTATTTAGCAAACTAGATTATAATTTAACTAACTTCTAAATACACTAAACTAAAAATACTACATGAAAGCAATCGTGTAGTTAGTCAAAGACTTGTCTCTCCTATTTTTTTATTGACTAGAACGAGATTTTTCTAAAGATTGTACCGAAAGCAATTAGTCAAATGACAAAATACATGGAAAAAATCGATTCAATTGAACGGGATCGCAATCTTAGGGGGTGTTTGGTTGGGCTTTTCAGCAGCTTTTCACTGGAAAAAGCTGCAGCCCAATCAAACGGCTAGCTTTTCAGCTGCTTTTGCCAACGGTGGTTGTGGGCTTTGCAGTGCAAATTCAGCTGTTTGGAAAAGCTGCCTTCGGCTAACTTTTTGTAATATGCTGAAGATTCAGTGCTCATTTTCTAAAATGCTGTAGATTGTTTGGATCAATCAAAAGCTATATGTTCACTTTCCCACAACCACAGCTATTTTTCTAGGCAGTCAACCAACAGCAGTTTTGTCAACAGTCACAGTTCGACCAAATAGGCCCTTATTATGTCTCCGTAGCACAAGACGAACACCTCGTACACGTAAAATATATAGCGAAGTGTGTATTGACGCCGAAATTTGGCGGCAACAATATGCTGAATAGTGCATAGAAATCTAAGTATACTGATCTCCTAGAGCCTTTTGTTTTTCGGAAGGAGGAATCCACCGGAGCTTAAACCCAACCTATAAAGAAGCATACATACCCCGGGAGACCTGAGCGAGCTCGGGAGGAAATGGAGCAGCTGTTAGGAGCTCAGCGTCACCAGCCCCATCGTTCCCTGTCCCCGAGGACCCCGACCCGCCCGCATCTCCAGCACATCCTCTCCAACAGGTTCCGGGATCACCACCACCCGCAACCCCACGCCACTCTCAAGATCCTCCGCATCACCCCGCCCTTCTTCCTTCTCCTCCTCGCCGCCGTCTACCTCCTCGCTTCCTTCACCATCCTCTCCGCGCCTGGCCCCTCGCTCCGCCCCTCCAACAACCCCAACAGGCTCATCCTCCCGATGGCCGCGCCGTCTACCCCCTCGCCGCCGCCTTCTCCGGAGCTGTTCGAGCTCGACAACGGAAGGATTCGGGCCAGGATCACCAATGTCGGTGCCACCGTGACCTCGCTGCTCGTCCCGGACAAGAATGGTGCGTTTTGCGCTGCCGCGGACTGATTCGTTGCTTTTCGGTTGTGGTTTTAATTGCGGTTGTGGGTGCTTTCTCAGGGGTTCTTGGTGATGTGGTGCTTGGATTCGACTCCCTGGATCCATATCTGGTTAGTTCTTGATGTATATCTTTGGATTTGTAAAGATTAATTAGCGCATTTCGGTGCATTCTCGGAGATTTCTATGAGGTTACTGTGAAGATTGGGAAGGGGATCTTTTCTTGGTTTCTGACTTTTGGAAATCCAACTAGCTTAGGGCCTTGTTTTCTTTCGTATCCTCACGCGCCATAGATTTTTGTCGTGTAAATGTTTGTACTGATGTGTCAAAATCCTTCCTTTTTCTTGGCTCATTGGTTAATTAATTGTACTGTGGGGCTTTTATTAATTGAAAGTCAATTAGTTATGATAGCATTACATGATAATAATTTTAGTTTTTGATTTATCTTTCTGTAGAAATGTAGCAGATTTAACTATTCATGTATTATTGAGAGTTCGTGGTATAAATTAAACGGCAGTAGTATTTACCCGCGCTTTGCTGCCGGTTCTTTTGGATGATGATTAGTTTTAGTAACGACAATAATGAAAGTATTCCAGACTATTTATAGTCTCAAAGAGTGTCATACAAATGTGTCTTTCCCTAAATGATGTGTTTTCATGAAACAATGCACACGGTTTATAAACTTAAAATCTTTCAACTAAAATGTGTCTAATCAAAAGATCTTACGTTTTTAAGATCTAACGGTTAATATTTTAATTGAGTTAGACCTAATGGCTATAATTAAAGGTGATGTGGTTAAATGCTTAATTAGGATTCTACATTAGAAATAAATCCTAGAGTAAAGGAAGATTGATGTTTAGAGTGTAAATTAAATCAAGGCAAAAGTTGAGGGACCAAGTACACTTTTTCCTTCATTATACATGTGGAAACCTTTTTTGTCACATTATATTCTATATAAAGTAAATAAAATTCATTACGAACTTCATTTATATAGAACACATATATCATATATTTTAACTTATTATATCTGAGGTATATAATAATACGAATACAATAATGGACAATATAGTACGTCTTTTACAACTTAGTACGTACAATATAGGCTAATAACATAACTTATGGATAAATTAGAGATTAATTGAGATCTCCATACATGTCTTGACAATTGAATTCTACAAGCATATCGTCAATGTCCATGAGGTCATCATCTTTCTTGGCTTGTTCTTGGTTTTCTTTCTGAGGAAGAGTTTGAGAATATCCTGCCTCCAGAGTAATATCTGATTGTTCATTGAAGTGAGCTTCGAATTTCATCCCTTGGACTTGTTTGCCTTTGCCTTTGGATTGGAGATATAACTCGATCAGGTGCTTTGGAGTTCAGCATTTCTTTGTATGATGATTCATACATCTACATCTTTGACAAACTTGAGAGTTGTCTTTGAAGTCATTTTTCTTAAAATGACCTTTGCCCTTATCAAACTTGTTATATTTCTACTTGTTGCTTTGTTTCCACTTTTCTTTGAACTCTTTGCAGTTCCTCTTACAACCATTGAATTTGTTCTAAGTATTGGCATGAACTTCTGGTATTGCTATAGCGCCGTTGGGCGACTTTGATGATTCTTCATAAGAAGCTCATCATACTTCTCAGCTTGAAGAAGCGTGTAAATTAACTTAGAATGTTTGGTGTATTTTTGTTGGCGATATTGTTGTTGCAATAGACGCATAGAGGGGTGAAAAGTACACAAGGTCTTCTCAATCAGATCGGCGTCTGAAATTGCCTTGTTGCAGAATTTCAATTTAGCGTTGATCTTATGAATAGCGGAATTGTAAGCCGCCACAGATTTAAAATCTTGGAAACGAATGTTGGACCATTCGCGTTGTGCTTCGGGTAGCATGACCGCTCTTTGTTGGTCATAACGCTCCATGAAGGAGGTCCATATGGCTAGTGGATCTTCCTCCATAAGATACTCAATTTTGAGATTGGGATGGAGGTGATGCCGTATAAAATCAGGATGGAGGATTTATGGTAGCACCTAGACCACGGCCTAATAGATTTATTTTAAGGTCCATGGCTCATGTTAGGTAGTTGCTCCCATCTAGGGCAAGTTCGGCAAAGTCCTTTTTGGATATGACTGTCATTGTCCTGCATGAATGATCATGCTCGAGTTAAAGGAATTTTAATGATGCAAAAAGTTGCGCAAAAATTTTGGTCAAGATGATTCTTTAATGACCTAAGTGTAGATCTTCATTATAGTATAGGCGATAAAATCGTCGCTAATATTTTGGACGTCATTTATGAAGAAATGGGTGATACTACTATCACCACCAAAAATAGACTCTATACTTGTTGAATTTTGGGTATGCACTATGAAGGTAGTCACCGCAAAGCGGTGTAGACCTCGCAATAATGGGCGAAATAAATCACTGCTATTATTGTGGATTCCGTTGCAAAGAACGGGCGATGCTACAATCGCAGCCATTGATATAGACTCCATTACCTTATGCATTTGCCAAAATTTTAGAAGATAATCACTTAAATATGCGCAAGTTTGCATAATATTCTGCAAAATTTAAAGCAAAATGATGCTTAAAGAAATAATATAAGCGGAATAGATAATATTTGCAATAATAAAAGAAAGAAATTGCAAATAAACAAAATTGCATAATATAAACTATTATATATTATAGTATTATGTAAGTAATACATAATACATGCAGGATTACATATTGATATATGCAATATACAAAGACCTGAGGGTCTGAAATGCAAAATTACATTAAGCCTGAGGGCTAATATGTAATTAACAGTAAACTTGAGGGTTAAACTGTATAATTACAATACTATTTTCAACTGATGCTGAAAATTACGTAAATTTGGCGAAATCCAGGGGTTAAATAGCAAATATACGGCCCTAGGATTTTTTTTATTTGCCCGGATGGGCCTTTGGCCTGTTAGGCGCGCAGACCTTACTGGGCCGGCCTGTTGGACCGGCCTGTTGGGCCGGCCTGTTTGGCCCAGCCGAGCCGCCCCTGGTCTGAGGGCTTGGGCGGTTAGGGATTAGCCCTAACCACCGCCGCCGCTGTCGTCTTGTGAGGAGGGGGCGTGGGGGGGGCGCCGCCGCCTGGTGCTGGTCGCCTGGGATGCGCCGGAGGGCCGCCGCCGCTGGTTGGGGCTTGCTGCGCGCCGGCCGGGAAGGACCCGCCTACGCCGGGAAAGCCGCCCGGGAGGATTTGGAGCGGCGAGCTTGTCGCCACCGACCGTGGGGCGCCGCCGGTCGCCGGGGAGTTGATGCGGACGGGCGTGGTGGCTCCGCCACCGTCGAGGTCACCGGTGCTCGATGAAGCCGTGTCGGAGGGCACGCCGTAGCCGGGTGGGGTTGCCGCCGCCACTCGAGCCGTGCTTGCCGCGTGATGGCCATTGGGAAGGGCGCTGGTGAGTTCTCCGTTGGAGAGCGGCGGTGGCGGAGGGGCGGCGAGCTCCGGGTCGGTGATGCCGACGAAGTCGGTCGTCGAGGGGGCGGAGGAGGGTGCGGCCGGGCTTGGCCATGGGCGCCACAGCGATGAGGCACATGGTGGAGAGAGTAGAAGGGGGCCCCACCGACACCGTCGTTGTCGGCGCAGGAGCTGCCGGCGTCCGCCGCAGCCGTGAGGGCGAGGCGGCGAGCTCGTCTGCCGGTTGGGGCCGGCGTCGTCGTTGAAGATGTGGCATCCTCCAAGAGGCGGCTTGGCGTGGAGATGCGGGATGCCATCGTTGGAGGATGGATGGCCCGGCTACGACGACAATGACAACGAGCACGACGGCGGCGCCGGCGTGGTGGCGAAGTTGGTGTAGGAAGAAGCGAAGAAATTGCGACATCGATGGTCGCGAGGAAGGTGACTATGCTCTGAACAATTGCATCAGCCATGGCTTACCCCGAGTTCCTCTGTTTTCTTCTTCTCTACAATGTGGTGGCCGAAGTGCTCTTGTGGCGTGGAGATGGCCGGAAATGCTCTGTTGTGAGAGGCTAACAGTGCTAATGACATATTGTAATATGAAACAGAGACAGCAATTGGACAAGCAAATGAGAGATTAATCATTGTATTCATTCATGCACTTGAGTGTATTTATACATGGCCAAGAGATGGCAGTTTGCATTAGGGAAGAGACATGTCCCTTAGGAGGGATGTTAGCAACTGCTAATGGCAGTCAGTGAATTGATCAGAACGTCGGTTCACAACAAGTATTACATGTAAAATTTATTTTAAAGAATTATGCATACAATGAGTTAGTGCCATCACCCACCGCTGTATCTATTTAGCTCTAATACAATAAGCATTTAAAGTCATTGTGCGATATTGCTATAGGCTAATTCTAGTAGACCAGTACCATTTATTAAAAACTTCACTATTCCTTCAATTAACTTATATATTGGCAGTAGCAGCATAACTTTGCATCATATGCTTATAGAACCTAATTTAGAAATTGAGATTCGAGGAATAGAAGACTCACTCAGTTTGCTTTGATATTATTTTCCTTAAAGTAGTTCTGAGCTTGAGTTATAGTTCACCAAACTGTTAAACTGTTGCATGCATTATTGTTAAAAGGCTGCCTTCTTCTGCATTACTCAATGGCAGCCTGTGTTGGTGTTGCAGCACTTACTTTAGAAACAACTAGTGAAAGATTGTAGCTGTGCCACATGTTACGCTTCAACTTTTTTTGTTTGAATTGCACTTTACCTAATTGCTCTGTGGTGGCCAGCTGGCACGGCTAGTCATCAGGCAGTATTAACATACCTAGTACATAAGTTTTTCTGTTTGCTTAATGATGGAAACCAGGAAATTGTATGTTATTGTGGTAGACTTGAATTCCTGGAGTTTGGCCACTGTCCTTTTCAAGGAACTGAAACTTTGCTTGCAAGTTTAGAACTTATGTTTTTCTGGTTCAGGTTTACTCCTTTGTGAGTGCTTTAGTCTTGATTTATGGGATGTCTTGATCGCTATGTGGTTTCATGTTATTCTGACTTACAATTAAAAATGAATACTGAAATAGTCAATCTCTTCTTTTGATCTCATTCACATGCCACCATATTTCTTGTTTGTCCACTTCAGTGACGATATAATGGCATCAAAAGATGACTTGCTTGTCTCTCAAACTACCTTTCCTTTCTCCATACCATTTTAAGGTTTTCTTTGGCCAATATCTCAAGCATAGTATCTTGGATGTTTCTGGTGTACAGTCTGGAGATGCTTTGAGGACATTTTGTATTCCCTAATAACAAAAATTTAGGTTTCATGGTTGTGGTCGTACACTCTATTTGGCATGTTGTTATCTGTTACCTGATTAAGCTATCTGTGCAATGACAGGAAATTGTTGATGATTTTTATCTCTTAGCTGGTTTTAATCCAGTGCTCAATTGAGAGAGTTGGGAATTATAATTCTAAAACTAATAGGAAAAATATTTGGAGTATAAAACTGGAGAATCGATCTTTTTATGGGCAATCAACCCCCTTTTATGTATATGTATATGTAGTAAGTTGTAACTTCTATACTTGCAGTTCTTCTCTTGTGGCTAATGTTTTGAGTGAGTTGCCCCTTTAGCTTCCCTTATGTGCCTCTTATATATGCGCATTATATCTATGGTTGGTCTTATATCTACTTATATATCGATGTATTCATTCGGTGCTGATGGTTTGAGTTCTCTTATAACCAGAATGGCACCTCACCTTACTTTGGCTGCATCATTGGGCGAGTGGCAAATAGAATCAAGGATGGAAAGTTTACTTTAAACGGCGTGCAGTATAGTCTGGCCATCAACAACCCACCAAACACACTTCATGGTAAGACATAGGAAGATTGAGTTGTTATTGCATAAATGTATTATTTCATTCATATATTCAGGTATACAGGCATAAGTAATGGTCAGAAATTGCTTATAGCTACCCATCCTTGTTATGTTGTTTTTACCAGTATTTCTAACATGTCACCATAGGAACAGGATCAGCATGTCATCGATCCCAAGAGGATCTAAATGTTTGTTTTGTGATTAAATGGAAAAGGATGAGCAAGAGGATCATTTTACCATTACAATATTCTACTGTTCTCCTGTTTGGAATAGGAAAACAGTATGCTGTTTTCAGGAAGATCCATCTTTTTGTTATGGGAAGAGATATCCATCTTTTAAACAACATGTTGAGGTAGTAATGTGGATCAAATACATTAACAAGGATACATTAACAAGGAAGAAGGGGAAGATACAATATTGTAGCGTAGAAAGCTAAACAGTGCAAATGAAGACAAACATTAAGAACAAAAAAGGAAACCCCACTGATGAGCTAAAATAGCAAGACCAAAGATTACGTCATGCCAAAGTAAGAATCAGAGCTTAGAAAAATAATCACTTTATCTGAGGCAATTGTTGCTACCCAAAATAATCTTGAGTTCCAGATGCTTTATTAGCCTGTACGACCATTAACCATAGCTATGACAACTGGATTGGAGAAGAACCATGCCAACATTTTTATTCGTTGGCTCATGTCACTGATTTATTGGTCAAAACACATATTTGCCCAGAATACATAAATAGTGTTATTTAACTACATATTGTTTAGATTGGCTTTTTTTTACTTATTTATAAATAGCATGTAGTCAAACACTTTTTTGTTACAATGATATATATTGCCTATCACTCTATCAGTGAGTTAGTATGAGATCTCTACTTCATATGCCAAACACTAGAGGGATAAAAAATGATGTTTGTGTTTGCCTATCCTTAATGTCATCAGAAATTAAGAACTGAATGAGAAAAATGGTAGCTTGATGGGTTGAAAGCACATGCATTTTGGTTGGTGCCTTTCCTTGTAAAGTTTGACTGGGGTGTGTTTACGGGTTGAAGCCCAATTCTACCAATTTTGGATTTGAAGTTTTCATGTTCTAGTGAAGCTGCGTGGTGTAATCTTGTTCGGCCATGCTTGATTCACATAAATATGGCCAGCTTGAACCTGATTTCATCCAGTTATATCTTTTAAGCAATTGAAGGAACCACCAACTACCTGGTCCAGGCCGGATGATGCTCTGTCCTTTTTTTACCAAGTCGAACTGCCAGTTCTATCTGTTTTCTGTAAAATTTAGTGCCGCTGTAGCATCGTCCATATTGATGGTTCTTCGTGTAGCAACCATATGTGAACAGCTGCAAGAACCTGTCAGAAAATCCTTCAATTCCGTTAGTCCATCTGTTCCGCAGAATAAGCATTTTCTGCAGTCTCACTCAAGGAAATTGGGTTATCTGTGTATGCACTCTGTCAAGATGAATAAGTTTATTATCATGCTCCGCACAATCACAAACGCACATGCATACATGCACAGAGAAAAAGATCACTGTACTAGTTCAATTGTTGTGATTAGCTATTCCATATACCAATCCATGTGATATCAAATTCAGGTGGATTTAAAGGGTTTGACAAAATCATCTGGGAAGTCACTGAATATAACAAAGGGAAGACCCCATCAATCACCTTCAAATACTACAGTAAAGATGGAGAGGAAGGTACCATGACAACCAACTCCCACTGAACAACGAACTATATGAAATGCAATAGCTTGACTTTTCCCCCCTCAAAAAACAGGTTACCCAGGTGATATTTCTGTCACTGCAAGATATTCTCTTCTACCAAGCGCGATGCTGAAACTGGAGATGGAGGCTGTACCTTTGAACAAGGCAACGCCCATCAGTCTAGCACAGCACACCTACTGGAACCTGGCAGGCCACGACTCAGGAGATGTGCTCGCACATTCTGTACAGATATGGGGATCTCATATAACTCCAGTAGATCAAACCTCAATACCCACGGGCGAGTTGATGCCAGTGAGTGGAACACCCTTTGATTTCCTGACTGAGAGCGAGATTGGTGGCAAGATTGGTCAAGTACGTGGTGGTTATGATCACAATTATGTGCTTGACTCTGGCGAAGTGAAGTCAGGCTTACGGCATGTGGCTAAAGTGACAGACCCTTCAAGCTCGAGGGTCCTAGACATTTGGGCAGATGCTCCTGGAGTGCAGTTCTACACTGGAAATTTCCTTGATGGCGTTGTGGGGAAAGGAGGCGCGGTCTACGGGAAGCATGCTGGCCTCTGCCTCGAGACGCAATGTTTTCCAAATGCCGTCAACCAACCTAATTTTCCACCAGTGGTCGTTCATCCTGGTGAGAAGTACATGCATACAATGCTGTTTGAATTCTCTACTAAGTGATCCAGCTCGCGTAGAGATACGTCCTTGTTATTTTTCTTGTCTTTAGTTATGAAGCACGATGTAGCAGCAGTTATATTGATTTTTGACAGGGTTAGATAACAGAATGTAACAAAATTAGGGAGGAAAGGAGCTAATCCTTCACAGAAGAGATTCCTATTGACTGCTAACTGTTGTGAATTGGCGACAGCTTATACAGGATTAGCAATTTAGCATGGAGCAGGTAAGAAAAGACTCAGAAAAGAAACAGTTGGGTAAAACATAAATGTATTATGTTTGGTTAATTTCCTTGCCTAAAATAGCAACACTTACATTTTTGGGAGAATCGTCTCATGTATTCGTTATCCTCTCTATAAGCATTTGGCTGGGCTGAGCGGGGTTTGGTGCAGGCCTGCCCGAAAGCCCTTACTATTATTCGGAGAATTAAATATTTCTAGTTATTTTTTCGAACAGAGGTTAATTTTATTATTTAGTTGGGCTGTATTAGTTTACGTGCCTAACTGGCGTCCTGACATCTGTTACCCTTTGAAAAATTTGGCCGGCTAGACTGCACATGATCAAATCCAACACATCAAAAATCTAAACGGTTGTATAACCTTTAGCAGCGAATCCGATTCTTAGGTTGCACGATGAGACATAGTTATAGTCAAAGAAGAAGATGAAGAAGAACACATATACAGATAAAGTAAAAGACACAATAGGATGAGCTCTTCTTTATTAATTCATTAATAAAAGATTCAGTACAAATGATTGCCTGTTTAGTACAAATGATTGCCTCTCCTCTTTTTATAGTCACATTTAACTAAAGGTATAAATAGAAACCTTACCCACCCTTATAGGGGTGGGCCCCACAGCTGATGTGGTCGGGGTTTTCTAACACTACCTCTTGGACACTTATCTCATACTATTAATCGTGCACGTGCAACGCACGTCTCAACTAACGCATATAAAATTTACGTGAGTACAAAAATAGAGTATGTCAATATTGCTTAATATCACAACTCATATTTGAAATAGGAAGTGTGCACGTGAAACGCACTCTCAATTGAAGTGAATTGCAACCATAAAATATTATAAGTCATAATGGTCATAGTATAATTTCACCAAATTTTTTTTGAAAAAGCAATAGTAATTAACAACACACAATATAGTCATATTGCCCAATAAATACCAAATCAAATATAAGTCCTTTCTAAATTTGAAGTTATATCTACTCTAACATAATCCCAACGGCACACATATATATACATAGAGTTCTACAGTCATGTAAGTTGCCTATTGCCTTTTTTCCCTTGTGAACTCTTCTTGGCAAGCTTTAAAAACATGCATACACATGCAAACATAATCTTTCATTATATCCACTGAAGCATTCACAAACAAATAACCTTTTTGATGAGCAACAAAAAAACTCGATGTGTAGATTTTCATTGCATTCATTGAAGCTTCATTGCATCTAATGATTTTTGTTATATACAACTGTTGCAAGCATCTCCTTGCAAATGGCAGCCAAATAATTGTGGTATATCTGCCGAAACGTGTTTGAAAGGAAGCTTTGAAATTTCCAGTTGTCTAGATGCACAAAGTTAATAGCTGAGAGCACCAGTTAGCCATTGGATAGAAGGTCAATTTTAGGGATTAAACGATCAGATGCCTTCTTTAATTCCAAAACAACAAGTACGCAATTTCTTTCTTGACGTCAGAATGGCCGGAAATTGAAGGGTCAGTCATTGAGCAAATCTTGGCATATGAATCTCGCCTCTGTTGAAATTCTTTTGAATTCCATTTCCTACAACTTGACATGAAAATTAACATGTTTATTTGATAAACTTTAACTCATTTCATTGATTAAAATCTTAGAAAACAAACTACCCCATCGACTCAGAGTGAGCAGATGGGTCGTTGTAAGTGGTGGCAATGATTTAGATGGGGATTTGAATCGATATTTTGATTGGTCATTGAGATTCACAAGCTGTTTTTTGAGAAAGAGGGCATCGCTCCAATTTCTAAACCAGGCACATCTGAATGGATCGAACAAGTAAACTGTAAAACTGTCTTCCAGCCCATTTGTGATGTCTTTTTAATTGGAGAAATGAATTTCCGGCTTATTAACCCTACGTGTTTACTCTGTCTGATCAAAAAGAAAAGAACCAAAATTATTTTTCTATATCCTGATAGGAGAACAGATTAAATTACTGGCCGTATCAAAAAAATAAAAAAGAACACCTTGCCTGTGCTTTGAGAGCTCCTGTAGTTCCTGTATTCACATGGATGATCTCTCAGACGGTCTAGATAAAATGACAATGAATCAGTGTCATTACAGAATAAAGTACCTTAGTGTCAAAAGAATAAAAAAGAACACCTTGCCTGTGCTTTGAAAGCACCTTATTATGAGGGCAATAGCACATCTGCTTGGCTAATAACTTAAGTTTATTTACATCTAGATTCATATTTCAGAGCAGGAGAAAAACTTTTTCATCATTGAAAGAGGTGAAAGCACAAATGGTGCTACTGTTCAGGACATATGAAGAAGAGGAATAGTACCAGCCATCAGATCATAAGAAATCAGCAGATGGCAATAGCAACACAGCAAGGAACTTTTTTTACAAGATCAGATGAGAATGCCAAGGGTGAATAACTTAAAATGCAATGGAACATGCTGCTGCAAGCTTAGTTTTATGTCATACATAAACACTGATAGGAGCTCGTTTATGCATATCTAGGAGTACGACGTAAAAATTGCAAGAGATGTAGAAAAGTGAAAACCAGTGACAATGATCTAGTAAGAGACTAATTGTATGCATTTTCTTTTGAAGAGTATAACATAAAAATTGCAAGAGACGTAGAAAACTAAAAACCAGTGAGAATGATATAGTAGCAGACTAAGTGCATGCATTTTCTTTCAAAAATAGATCAAGCCACTCGAAAGGGGAACTGAACACAGCTAACTATATACTCATCGGCGATACAAGACAATCTAAACCACATCACATCTTGCACCATGCTGCAATATAATATATTAGCAAGCCAGTAAATTAAGGTACAATGCAAACAACTGTGCATAATTTTTCTTTCCTTTTCGCTCACATGCTAGAAAAGCTAAAAGCACACATGGCAGTAAGATGTATCACCACGTTGATAAAGGGCTTAGAATGATGTCTATTCAAAGTTCAAAATGGCATCTCGAACACCTCAAAGTATCCAATCTGTGCGTTAAAGCAACAGATGAATTGTTGATAGGATACAATATCAGAATAAGGATGCATCTTAGCTTTAGGAGCCAGAAAGGAGAAATTGAAACACAAATGCACGAGCCTCACCAGTGTGATAGACTGTTGGAGAAAGATACTATGCATGCACAACCTTCTCTTCCTAGCAGTACCACAAAAGCTACCTGTTAATCCTACAAGAAACAATGATACAACAAGGAGCAAGAGTAAATAAGTTTTTTCAATATTCTACAGCAAAACTATTTTTTAGTAGTTACTCCATGAAATGAATAATGTAATTACAAAAATGCAACTAAACATACAAAGAGAAAACCTAAGGTAACGTTGTGGGTAAAAAGGAACAAAACGAATGCATCAATTTGGGTTATGTACCAAGTCAATACAGTTGGCTACTTGACTCCAGATCCTTCAGGCACTGCTATTACCTGCAATTCCAGAAAAAAAGAATCACATTTAGCTGTGGAAGCGCCGCCAAGAATCACTAATCTAAACATTACCCAATCGGAATTTCTGCTTACACATTTTGAGATAAGAACAATCGGAACTTATCCAATGCGAAAGTATAGAGATAAGAACAGCAATGTATGGAGAATAGAAACAATTTCAATTGCTTTCAGGACAATTACCAGTGGGGCACTTGTAGGTTGGGTTGCCAGTGTTGCAGCAAATTTCCTGCCAAAAAGGTAACACCACACAAACCCATTAACCTTCCAAAAATTCAGCTCTGAAGGTAAGTAATCGGAAGAACAGCTTGCAGACCTGGTAACATGGAGGTGTCTAGCAAAGCGAGGTTGGTTCTTGGAATCCAAAGCAGCACGTTTTCTGAAGCATGGAAAGAAACGCAAAGCAATTAGAGATACAGTCCTACATGCCAAATGGAAGTTCAAAATTCATCATAGCTCAGTGGATTACTCTAGCAAGCCCCTCTTGTTCACAGCCAAGTGCTGGTGAGGGGCTAAAATTATGTTCTTGATGTCCCGCAGGGCTCTCCGGTTCTCTCCAGTTCGTGTTCGCCGCCATCTCCGACGCAAATTTGACGCCCTCCATTGTAGTAGCACCCTAGTTGTAGTTTTCAGATCTCATGGCGTGCGTGATTCTCCATCGCTAATGAATCCCTTCAGCAGCAAGATTCCATTTCAGAAATCGAAGAACACGTAATGCTAAGATTCACACGCATCTGCAAAAAGCAAGAACTTTTTTTGGTTTGGATCGCTCCTGAAATTTCATTAGACATCAGAAAGGAGCCCAAAAACTTTGATTTTGACACGTACCCAGGTCAAGAAACCAATGAAAACCTCGAGAATTCGAAATCAGAGAGAAGCCAAGAGGTCCTACAAAACCAATGAAGTCGATCCCGTTCCCCTTGCCAGAGCATCCTCATATCGCCGTCCTGCGACGGCTCATCCGCAGTCCGGTCCTCAGACCGCAGGCCTGTGACAACGCCATCGGTGATTAGGCGCCCGACGCCTCCAGCAGAGAGTAGATGAGAAAGGGAGAAAGGGGGCGAACCTTTGGTAGTGAGTCAGAGAGTAGATGAGCAACGAAGCGAGGAGAAAGAGGGAGAACGTTTGCGCTCGACAGCGAGCTCTTCCAGGGCAGAGGAGGAGGAGAGGCTACGGCGGAGGCTGCGGGCTTCGCGAGGCGCGCTGTCACGGACCCGGAATAGCATATGGTTAGGGGAACGCGAAGTCGCCAAGGACCGAAGGACTCGTCCGCCCGGTGGCACGGTACCTGCGCCGTACGCACCAAGGTAGAACGATCCGACACCCGCCACGTGCGAGCCGGCCGGAAGCGACCAAGTTTCCCAAAACCACATACGATTCCGTAATCCGGTGAAGGGTCAGAGTCGTTCCCGAATCCTACCACGACAAACAAGGTCGGAGGAGCCCGGCAGTTCTACCCACACCCTAACCTAGCCCGGAAGCTAGTGGGTCACTCGAAAGCCCGGTAGAACGCCCACACCCTGCCTGGCCGGCACTGCATCTCAGCCAGCGGGTCACTCAACCAACACCTGCTCGACTTAGTAGAAAATGGTACGGCCTCGGTCCTTCACGGCATACCCATACACTTCATATCATTCACGCATTGTGCAGGGGCAGCCTGGAATAACAACTCGGATATCGTCACAAAGCCCTACAATACGATATTACTAATAATAGTCCACGATGGGACAACATATTACATCAGTCGGTATATCCGAACACATATCCGAGTACGGAGAAGTTTAACAACAGCGGAAGCAAAAGGAGTAAGACCCACAGCGGCAACACGTCCGCTGACCAAAAGCTACACCTATCCCACAAATCGAACACTACCGAGGAAACCCAAGTTCAAGCATCGTCAAAGTAATCTTCGACCACCGGCTCACCTGCAAGCTCTAGGATTTAACCTAGGTGAGTACAAAGTACTCGCAAGACTTATTCGTGCTTGATTAAATGTCCTACACATACTAGTTTAGCAACAAGTAAACATGATGCTTCTCAGAGTAACAATATACAATTGAATAACATAGCATCATCAGATAAATAAGAACAAGGTATTTAACAAGTTAAAACAGAGAACAAATATGACACGAGCAAATCCCACGAGATCCGATTCATCAAGTTCAACTCCAAAGGGGCAGCCCACACATCCAATACAATCCGATCCACTTAACAAATCCAATCCAAGGGGGCACCCATATATCTAATTCCGAATTGATCCAACAACGACACATTATCAAAATCCAAAGTAATCCATCAAAGACATAATATCAATTCCTAATTAATCCATCAATCACATCATGATTTAATCTCTCGGACCGCTACCGACGAACTCAAACCCCTGACGATATAATGAGTGCATAACCGCAAGGAGGTAGCGAACCTCCAAGGGGCGTGGAGGCTTGTCCCACTATACCTCAGTGTTGGCTCTCGATAGCGCTCCCGTGTGATAAGGGATTGTGACACGCTGAAGATAAGGTTGCTGCGGTGACAAAACTCTACTTACACCTGGGTCACCTTCCCGCCGCAATTAGCAACAACCGTACCCATTGTGCACGCCCTCGGCTCTCACAACTCACTTAAAGGTTTGGTGGAAGAGCCACAGATGTTCTCAACGTGAGACCCATCCTGCTTGTATTAGTGTGCTTAACAACTCCTAATGACATCTAAACTGATCATACCCGTACGACATACAACGGAAACATACTCATACCAGCACACATAAGAGAGGGCATACACAAGAGTACGGAAAGTAAAGATGCAACAAGCTCTGCTTGCCTGATTCGGTTTGATCCTGTTCTTGCGAGGGGTCGTAAGCCGGGTGGTCACCTTCGTCTTCGGGTTCTGTTGTAAATAACGCGATCACCGGAAAGGAAACGATAAAAGGCAATGAGACCAGCATGTATGCATGTATGGATGATGCAATTTGCTTGACTAGAAGTGCAATGGTGTCGAAGAGTCGTAATAATCTACCTAGGTTCATTTTAGGTCATCGGAGACACGTGATATCTAAAATGCATGCATGACGATTTAAAGTGCTCCGATGAGTTAGGATTGTTACTCCAATGGTGAAGCATTGCAAAAGTGTGTAATAAGTCCATATGAAGTTGGGTTATGCAATAGGATGCTAAGGTACGTGGAATCGTGCGAAGAGGAGCTAACTTGCGAAGCTAGGGTTTTATCGGGTTACGACGGGGCAAGTTAACAATTCTAAAGATGGTGCTGTGCATGTATCTAAAATAAATCTTGGTTTCAGTAAAGTTGTAGGAAACTTCATAAGCTTTCCAAAGGTATAAGGTTTGCTAAAATCCGAGTTATGGATTACAAGTTATCGCATTTTTAAACTCGACGGAACAAAAGATTAAACCCTAGATAACCTACTGTGCATGTAACCAAAATGAACTTTTGATGCATCCAAGTTGTAGAGATTTTCACCAGCTTTCCAATGATATATAATTTGTCAAATTTGGATTCATGGTTCAAAAGATACGAGCATTTCAAATTTTGAACAAAACCTAATCTAATTCATACAGATCCTAACTGCTACGCACACCCCGCGCCTAATCTCTCTCTCTCTGCGCTCAGGACCTGCTTGCCAAAACCACCCGAGAAACTACCCCGGAATCCAAACACATAATCCCAGTCAGCGCCGGGTCAGCTGCTGACTGGGTCGGGCTAGCCAATCAAAACCCGCCACGCGTGCTAGCCCAACCCCTCTCTCTTCCTCTCTCCTCACTCTCTCTCGGATCCGGCCGGACCCGGGGCTCAGACGGCGGAGCTCCACCGGAGAGCTCGCCGGAGATGGCTCCCGAGCTCGGTTGAGCTCGGGGAGAACGGCCAGAGGACTAGGAGCTCACCACGGAGACGCCTCGGTGCTCGGGAAGGTTGGAGGAGGTCGGAGGCGTGCTGGCGACGAGGACAGTGGCGGCGAGGTGCGAGGTCGTCGGCGCCGAGATGCTCCGGTGACCGATCTGCGAAGAAGGGGCAACAGAGAGGTGAGGGAGGAGGAAGAGCTGCTCGGAGATGGAAGAAGGGAGTTCGGGGGCTACTGGAACAAGTGGTGGAGGCTCGCCGGAGTTGGAGACGACGGCGGCGGATGGAGCTGCGACGACAAGGCCTCCGGCACGGATCTAAGCAATAAGGAGCGAAAATGGGTGAGTAGGGGAACGGGGAAGCTCTAGAGAGAGATGACCGAGCTCGGGGAGCAGCCAGACGGCGTCGATTCCTCACCGGAGAAGACACCGGAGCTCGGGAAGAAAGGAAATCGGCGCTAGGGTTTTCGGTGGAGCGAGGAATGCGAGGGAGGGAGGAAGAGTGGCTGTCGGGAGGCGACATTTAAAGGGCGGCGGGGCTCGGACAGGGGGCATCGGGCGCGGGGCACCGCCCACGCCGGCGTACCGACGCCGGAGACGTGGCGGGCGCGGACCGACAAGTGGGCCCCGAGGCGCGGAAGAGAGAGGAGGCGCCGACAGGCGGGGCCCGGTTGGCAGTGAGGGAAGGGGGAGAAGGCGCGCGGGAGGCCGAGCGGGCTGGGGTAGCTGGGCCGGCTGAGAGGTTTCGGCCCAGGGAGGTTTAGGGTTTTCTTCTCCTTTTTGTTTTTCTTTTAAGCAGTGTTGATCCCTTTGACATTTTATGTATCAAATTAACTCCAATCGACTTGAAATTTTTACAGGAGGTTCATAATATTATACTTGAGCTACTGTAGGAGTTTGAATCATTTTGGGACTGATTTGACCTAGGTTCCTATTCAAATTCGATTTAGGGTTTGGATTCGGATTCGAGCTAGAATTGAGTCCTAGACATGTCCACAATTTCTAGGAATTGGTCAGGGGCTAGGGGTATCCCCTTTTAGGCTATTCATGGAGTCTTAGAACATTTCTTCTACTAGAGTTTGCTTCATTCGTCGAAACCCTAATTCTAGCATATTTAGGGTTTGGTGTTAGGGACGAGGATTCACGGGAAGGTTCGATGACTTCAACCACCCTTATCGATGATATTTTTAATTGAGTTACTTCAAATAAATTGATTGGTGTTTGCAACAATTATCCACCGAGGATGAGATATTAACATATTCTATAAAGTATATTCATATTACATCTAAGTTTAATTGGGGTGGGGGTGATGATGATGACATGTATGCATGGATGCAAATCAGAAACCTAGTTATCGACTTTGGGTATTACACGCGCCCTGACGAGCGCGGGCACCGACGCTGGCACCGGCCGCCGCAAGCACGGAGCATCGCGTCGCTCGTGTTCGTGCTGGTGCCATAGTGCAGGGGCGTGGAGGCAGGGTGGGCAACGTGCCGAGCGGGAACAGGGGCACGCCGCGGCGGAGCGGCGGGATGCGTGGCGGCGTAGGCGTGCGGGGCGCACAACGGTAGAGCTGCGGGGCGTGCAGGGGCGTGGAGGGGGAGGATAGGGAAGGGCAATCGTGCGGGGGCGCGATCCTGCGGGTGAGGTCGCGAGCGGCGCACGTGATCAGCGTTTGATCCGATGGATCGACATAATTTGCGGGGACGAAACATGGCGAGGGTGTGGTCCGTTGGATGGAGTTGATCTGACTGGTGGAGTTATTCTGAGTACAAAAAATGAGGTGGCTTTAGAAAAGATTTAACTCGCGCATTCAGTAGTAGTTTAGATTTAGATTTAGATTTAGATAGTTAGTGTCTCAAAAACTCCAAAAACCCAGTGAAAAAAAACTTAGAGAAAGAACACATGATATATCTTAGTCATGTTGCACGAATTGTTTCATTAAAACATTGTTTGAGAAACTTTATAAGAACTCATCCAAGGAAAAAAGTATAATTCATGTAACTGTTTTGTCAGATACTTGACTTTATCCAAGATTTACCGATGAGTTTTCAAATATTCACCTTTTGAACACTGTAATTATCTAAGTCTCATCATATCTATTTCACACACACACCTTTTGAAGACAGATGCCAGCAATGACTTAGTGAATAAATTTTCTAGATTTTCACATGATGTAGTATGTAATTGTCGACGATTGGTGAACCACCGATCCTACGGTAGTCGTAAGACAGAGATACTTCCCTACCCCTAGGGCACAAAGCCAAGAGATCTGACGACAAGGAAACGTCCTTTTTATACAGGTTCAGGCCTCTCTTAGGATAACAACCCTACGTCCTGTTTGTATATATTGATCAGAGAGTATCTTACAAAGGAGGTGTATGTTAGTGGCTATCCTAGACCTAATCAAAGGCTACTTTGACTAGTTCCGCGGAGCTCGACTCCTTTGAGGCGGCGGGTCTTCTCGTGGGAATCACTAGGGCTTCTAGATGGCTTCAGGCTTTAGGCTTCTTGAACTCGAAAGACTTGTGAGACTTGTATTGCTCCTAAGACCTGTTAGACTTGTCTTCCCCTATGGGATTTCTAATCCTTTTATAGGAGGCTCCCTGAGACGTACCAGACACGGACTTATGCCCAAGTAGAACTCTGGTTTCCTTAAACGTCGGGATTGACTTCCTAGTTTAAGGGGTGTCCTTCCTCCTTACGGGGGGTTACCTTATCTCCTGGGGATCCTTATCAGATACGTATTTTTATTCCAATAGTCTAGGGAATCGTGTACGGATACCTCCTCGTATACGGGATACTATACTATTCATCGTCAAGGCCCCCATCAGTACGTGAAGTGAGGTCATGACTGTTCTGTAGGAAATCTGCCCTTTTCGGGAAGTAACCCCGAGTAGGCGAAATTGAGTACTTTGTTGACAACATCCCCGAGTAGGCACTGTCTCTACCGAGAAGTCGCGATATCCTTGTCGAGATAAACCTCCGAGTAGTCCAAGGCATTCTCTGGGCTACCTTGCCCGAGAGGCATCTTTTGATTTTAATCTGATCCGTCGATCATGGACACGCGTTCACCTGCAGATTTCTGGGAAACCGAACCGTCGTGGCGGAATTTTCGCGTGGTGATGAAGAATCTTTCCTTTTTCTGCGCTACTGTTCAGCTAACGTTAGCCAAAGCGTAACGCGCTCGTCGGGGTCATGGGTTTGTTTGACCCTCTTTTTCTTGCGCACGCCGTCTTACATGCAGGAAAAGCAACTGTCCGCATTTAATGCGATGGAACAGATCGCGCCGTTAATCGTGCTCCGGTCAGGCGAAAATTGAATCTCTTAAGAGACCGAGAGTCGGTTGGGGTTTTGTCCACATTGCTCTCTGTCCCCTAGCATTCTCATCTTCTTCCTTGCGCCCCTGTCTCCAGTCCTTACTTCGCCGTCGCCGACCACCTTCAGCGGTAATGAGAAAGAAGAGCGCAGCGAAGAAGTCCCCTAAGACCAAGAAATCGGCGGAGGGTCCTTCGGGAGAACTGATCGTCGTCATCCCCGAGTTTGAAAAAGGGGGAG